>PGFW01031168.1:0-17006 GCA_003123925.1 Haematobia irritans | reverse complement strand
CTCCCAATCAACCCCACAACCACCACCAAACCCACCTTATTGTTACGAGCGATCCTGTATAGCCATATGTATTGTATTTCTCGGGTTCATTACAAAATTTTTAAGTTAACATAACGGTTTCGGAAACAATTGTGTATCAACTTCACCAACAGAGAAGTTGCAAATCATATTCTTCAACCATTCACATGTTTGTTTTGGGAAAAAAGAATACAAAGAGAAAAGAGGAAGGTCATTGAACTGGGTCCTTTCATATGATTTCCGGGTATGGACTTGTTGGCTGTATTGATTTGATTTGAAAAGTTTGTCTTCAAAAACCACAATAGAAAAAAAGGTATCTAACAAAATGGGGCGGCAAGTTATGAAAATCCACGAATTGAAAAACCACCACCCACCCAAAAGGGAATTTTATTCAAAACCCTGGAGAATGTTTTTGCTTTTAGAATGGAATGAATATCAAGCTTATTGATTATATCAGAAAAACTTTAGAAACTTGAAACTGAAAACATTTTGAAAAATGTCCTTCAAGTTCTTAAAAAAAGAACCCCACAGCAAAATATTCTTCTTAAGAGGAGCCCGAAACGCCCTCATAAAATTGATAAAAAGGCCTCTATGCAAAGAGGAAATTTCCAACAACCCATCTCTCTATCTATCTCCTCTAATCTTAAAATCTATCCTCACCATATCAATTCAATACATCTCAAAAAAAAAGAAAATATTAAGCCCAAAACAAGAGTCTGAATCTCTTATATTTAAAATTTTTTTGTTTTATTAATTCTCATCACATCCACACCCAAAAAAAAGCTCTAATTTTCATGCAGTATATTACGGTTTCGACAATTATGTTATCAAATTTCACAAACAAAAAAATATCCAAACAATTCTTCAATCAAATCATATGTTCGTTTTTGGGAACAGACAGAATATCATACGTGAAGGCATCGGAATGGACATTTTTGATTTTGGCCATTGGATTTGCAAATTGTGTATAGATTTAATTGAGAAGGTATAAGACGATCACGAAGAAGGAAAATCGCCCTCTCTCTCTCACTCACATGAAAATCAATAATCCTCATAACTATTATACCTTTTGGGTAGTCAGTTCGTTCTCAAAAAAAAGTAAGAAGTGTGTCCATGTACGAGCTCAAAAAGCTTGTAATTATACCACAAGGCCAAATGATTTCCTTTTCCGTCGCAGAGAAAAAACTCCGAACACAAAAATAACCATTTGAAAATATGCCTCTTCTCCTAATGAATTCTCGTAAAGCATTAACTTATGCTTCTCTATCATCAATGTATTATGCTCTCTTTGTGGGGAAATAAATTCTAATCTCAAATAATAAATAATAAAATAATAATAATCTAACTTAGAAAAGAGCTTTTCATGTCTATATCTTCTCTGGTAGATAGAAAATAAACTCTCTGTTCATCACACTCCTATTAAATTACAAATCTCAATGTAATTTCGAACGCCTAATGTATATTCGGTATACTCCTTCTCTATATTAATAAATAATCGCATATAGAGTTCGTTATCAATCTAATCCTTAATATTTAAGAAATTTGGTGGTTTTGAAAACATTTCCATTAAACCTTACAAATAAGCATATAAGCTCTATATAGAGAATCAAAAAAATCTCTTATTTTGCCTCTCTCATCTATCTCTCTCTGCTTAAACTTCTAACAAATCAAGGTTAAGGTATCTGTTGTTTCTTACTAAATGCTTAAAAATGTTTAAATTAAATGGCTCGGTCAAAATTGTTTTGTTAAGAGAAACTGAAAATTTTTTTTAAATCTTTTAGAAAAAAATCCCGAAAAAGCTAAATAAATATATTTTTTCCTCGTCCGTTATCTCTCTATTGCTCACACGTACTCAAACGACGCATGGTAAACTTCTTGCATAACGTTATACCGCTGTTATGCCCCTCTCTGTGTTAATGCTGCCCTTTTTCTGTTTCGTGGGACTTGTCAATTTTGTCCTACAAACAAATAGCCTCTATTGGGTATCTTGTCCATCCTTTGAAGAAGAATCTATGGTTCCCAAGGCTACGATCTAAAAACCTTCTCTCTGAGAAGTTGACCAACCCATACTTGGGCAAATCTGCTCCTTTCCAAAAACCAAAACACCAGCCCGGTCAACAGCTCTCCACTTCGCTATTGGCCCTTATGCTGGTGTTGTTTATCCCTATAACATCACCCGGTTTGGTTGGAAAAGGGAACAAGGGAAATGCCTTGAACGACCACTTGTCGTCGGATTCAAATTCAACGAAATTCCAAGAAAAACGCTATTGTTTGGTTTGGAATTCTATCGCTTTGATCATCTGGCCATCTTGGTGGCGCTTAGAAGCTAAGGGTGGGACCGTGGTAAGAAGGGTGGTGGCTTCGCTACCGTCTCTTCGGCCTACAAGGAACAATTGAACAGCTTGATGACCACATTGCGTTCCACACAACCTCACTTCGTCCGTTGCATCATTCCCAACGAAATGAAACAACCTGGTCTTGTTGATGCTCACTTGGTTATGCATCAATTGACCTGTAACGGTGTACTTGAAGGTATCCGTATTTGCCGTAAAGGTTTCCCAACAAGAATGGTATACCCTGACTTCAAGCAACGGTAAGTATGATGATGGCCATTGAACATATACAAATATGAGGTCATCCATCATCAAATCATAATAGGGAACTGAAACTAGAAGTGATCATGGAAAATTGAAAAAAAAAATTAAAACATTTTTCAATTTTTTAATTAATTTTTTTTATTTGGTTTACAATTTTTCAAAACCTTCAAAGTTGGACAAAAAGTATTTTTTTTTTTTTTTTTGAAAAATGTTTACCATTGCTATTTTTTAATTTTCCATAAACTTCTCAGCATTAGGTCTTACATGAATAGGAACTTACACATTGCATCAAAATGTTTGCATATATCAGACATACTCATTTTAGGTTTTATTAAGAGACTTTTTTATAAGAGGTTTTACAACAAAAATTAAATCTCTACAAACTTCCTTCCCCTTACAAATTATATCTGTCTACAGTTACATGATTTTGGCCCCTGCTATTATGGCTGGTGAAAAGAGTCCCAAGAATGCCGCTGCCAAATGTTTGGAATCTGTCGGTTTGGATCCCGATATGTACCGTATTGGTCACACCAAGGCACGCAAGCTATTATTTTCCCAATAATTGTAGACAATGATGTATCCTTGTGATAGTTTTTTTTTCCAAAAATCCAAACCTATCTCTTAGAAAGAGTTTCCCCTTTTTGTAGTAGATGGTCTATTGTCTATAGATGTCACCATCAAGAGATGTATTTTGGACCCTTTCTCTCTTTCCCTTATGTCATATGTATATATGTCTCTTCTGACTATATGTCTACTTCCTTTTCTCTCTCTCTGTCAATCACTCTGTCTCTGTAACTTTAAATATTTTTTTGTTTTAGTCTTTGAGTTTTGTCCTCTATGTAGTTAAAATATTTGGGTAATCAATGATTTTAGTTTAACTTATGCTCTCCCTCTTTGTCTATCCCAAGATTTGGGGGAGAGTATGGTTTAGTCCCCATGTAGTTTTTCTCTTATGTATACTTCCTTTTTATGTAGAATTTTTGTACTTGTACTCCATAATATTTGTTATGTAGCATTTTTTTTTTGTATCATACACCAATAATTTTAGAAAATATTACATGCACACTACTCATAGTCATAAAGATAAAATTCTTTTCTCACACTCTTCCATTTTATACACGAAGCTAAAAAAGAGATTACAATTCCACTCTCAGCAACATAGACTCTTCGATCGATAGACTCATAAATACAATTCAAGAGTTATATTAGTATACTCTCGCTCTCTTTCTCCTTCACACTATAAACGAAATACATACATATTCGATATTCTTTATTGAGATTTCTCTTTAGACATTTCTCCACATACTCCACAGTCCATTGTTTGTATTAAATATTATTGATTTTTGTCTATACATAATAAATATTGCAGGTATCAAATTATTAATCCAGCTGGTATTGTTGGTATTGCCGATATCAAAAAGCAATCTGAAAGATTCTAGAATCTACACCACTGGATCCGGATATGTATCGTATTGGTCATACAAAGGCAAATAATTTTATTTTTTGCTCACCTTACTCCTATACAAATTATAGACAAAGAATCCCATTCCCTTCTATTTTTAATAGAAAGAAACTTTAGCCATATATAAAATCCCATTTTAGACATTATGGCTGACAATGAAGAGTCTTGAAGCCTTTTTCTCACCTCATTCTCTTTTGAGTGCTCTTTTTATCATATGCTCGTGTTTCTCTCGGAATGCCTTTATAGAAATGTTTTTTTTTACTATTTGGTTCCAGTATGCCAATAGTCCTTTATCATTGAAATACCCGATCCCAAGCAGCAGGAATTGCCAAGAAATGTCAAATGATCAAGGACATTAGATTCATTCCCCTTTTTATATCTATATGCTTTCTCTCTCTCTCCTCCTCCTACTATCCCAAAATAATCATAGTAAGGCATGTCTCTCAGACTAGGGCTTTAATTATTCCAGTATTGTTCTTATTTTTTCCATATTCTTTTATTCATATTTATTGTTTTTACTTATTTATTTTCCTTCCTATTTTCATACCCTATCCCTTCACTACCTTCTATATGCTTACGACATATAGTTACCAAAATCTTGAACCCTAAGGTATCAAGGGTATGGATGACCCAAGAAGGCCTCCAAGATCCTCATTGAATCCACTGAATTGGATAGTGATCTCTACCGTCTCGGTCACACCAAGGCATGTTATTCCCAAATTATTTCAACTGCGTTATGCCATTTCAACAACAACAAAAAAAAACACATTCTAGATATTCTTTTTTAAAAATTTTGTTATGGCTCAGCTAGTTTAGCAGATCCTTGTAAATACTTGGAACAGTAAAAGGATCTTTGCCTACCATGTCACACAAAATGGTCCTTATTAAAATTTGAACAGTAAAAGGACCTTTGAAACAAATTTACACACAAAAACACAAACTATGGGGCAACTCGATAACCAATATCGAGTAAAACAGTAATAAAATATTACTCCCCCATTTCCTCTCAAATACCCACACACACACACACACCCCACCCCACCAAAACACAATGGCTTTATTGATTAGATTTGGCCTGTAGTTCATTCAATTAGTTTGGATATGTTCGATCATTATTTAGTTGGTTTGATTTATATTTAGTTTTATTGTATGTTATTTATTTAGTTATTATTATTATCACAATCCCATCACACACACACAAACAACAAAAACAAAATATCACCTTGTTTCTAAATCAATATACACAAACACCTCATCATATTTGTTTAGCTACCAAATCCTAAACCCTAAGGGCATCAAGGGAATTGACGACCCCAAAAAAATGTACCAAAAATCTTTGGTCGAATCCACTGAACTGACCCGACGATCAATATCGTTTGGGTAACACCCAAGGCATGTTGAAACGATGCTCCATATTTTTGAAATGCTCAATTTATTTTGCACAAAAACATACAAATTCTTCAACAAAAACACTCGAAAAACCAAAACAAAAAACTACTTCTCCCATATTCGAATGTTATTGCTGTTTGTGCTCTTTCTCTCTCACCACACACTCATTATACACACACCCATACACTCTTAAGCCATGGCCAAAGAACAAGTTAGAAAACGAACATTTTCTGTTTTTGGCTATGGTTTGTGAAGTGTAAACCCTCTTTACCCATAACTCTAAGCTACTCACCTTTTTTAATATAGCACCATAAAGGTGGCAGGTAGCAAAAGTGAGTTGAAATTTCACCCCCATCTCTTTACATAGAATAGTTACGTAAAATGCCTGGCCTATTGTATTTCCTTGTTTTTCTCTAACCGTTGTTTTATTCGTTGTGTACCCATATTTAACGAAATCCTTGTAAATCAGGACCTTAAATGGGTCATTTTTTCATTTTTTTTGTAGATCATTAGTGTTTATTAGAATGGAATGTTTTTAGTCATTATTTTTTTATTTAAATTTTATTTAATTTTTCTTATATATAATTTTTATTCATTATTATTTGTTTTTGGATTTAATATTTTTTTTATAAAATTTATTGCCACGTTTTCATCATATTCATAAAAAATATACAAACCACTCCACCACCACTACCTACCTATATACACACACACTCATTCACCATGACACATGATCGCCAAAACTGAATACAGCTACAAGATCATGTGTCCCAAAGAATTGAAGGGCGTTGACAAAGACATCAAGGCAACTGAAATTATTATAAAATACATAGATTTGCCCGACGACCAATATCGTCTTGGCCGCACTAAGGTATTAGAAAAAAAGATCACAAAAAAAACAAACTAAAAAAGAAAATAATATAATTTAATAATTGATGTACATATAAATGTTTTAAAACAAAATTTTACCAACAAAAAAACTCTTTGTCTAACCTAATTTTGAGAAAAAAAAAACAAAATTCTCAAAACATAGCTCTTTTTATGACACAAAAAAACTCTCTCTGTCTCACTATCTCACTTCTCTATTATAAATGTCAATTTCCTTAATTCTAGCCCATTGTCTTGATGATGTTATAATTTTGTGTTGTCCTTCCCTTCTTGTAAATATGTGTTTGTATGTTATTCTATTTGACTTGACTTTCTACTCTAATATTTCCTTTTTTATACTATTCCCCAATATTTATGTCCTATCTTGTTTCACAAAAAAAAAGAAAAATATTTGTCTAGAAAAAAATGTGTTTTTGAAGAATTATGCGCTTAAAAAAAATAAAAGAAAGCCACATGCTTACAAAATAGAGTAAAATTTAAATAAACAAATGGAAAAGAAAATTAAAAATTTGGAAAAATCAAAAACAAGCATTGACAACCATAAAAAAATGAGAAAAATAATAACAAAAATTCTAAAAAGATTTGTTTTTTCCAAAAAGATATATTACTCTACCATAAAATCAGTAAAAATTCTTAATATGATGTTGAGAAAAACAACCATACATTTACTATTGAAAAATTAAAAAAAAAATGATAAAAACGATTATAAAAAACAAGTATCAAAAATTCTCAGAAATTAATTCTAGGAAAACTAGAAAATATATACTCTCCCCTTCATTATTAAAAATTCTATAATAATATATTTAGAAAAAAATCTCATATTTTCCCGTTCTATTTTTCAAAAACATGTGGCTTCTTTTACGCCAATTTTGTTTTTAAACCCCAGGAATCTCTGTAATCTAACATATATACTTTCTATCTCCTTCTCGCGCTGCTCTGTGTGTATGGATGTATTTTCTTCAACTTATGACAATATATTAGGTCTTTTCCGTGCCGGGTTTCTTGGTCAGAATGGAAGAATTCCGTGATGAAACGTTTTGGGCAAGCATTATGTCCTGGATGCAAGCTGGGCTCGTGGTTACTTGGCCCGTAAGAGGGTTTCAAGAAATTGCAGACAAATCGTGTTTGCCTCAAGGTTGTTCAACGCAACTTGCCGCAAATACTTGCAATTGCGACCTGGGCATTGCGTTACCAAATTGTGGCAAAAGGTCAAGCTTTGCCTCAATGTCTCATCGTATTGAAGAATGAAATTGCTGTAAGTATCTTACGAAAAAAAAAGCATTGTGTTTCTTCTTCTACTCCCCAACGCCAATAAAAGTATCCATCATAAATGGATAAGGAGCTGGATTAATAAGAATGATAAAAGCTAATTGGTGAAATGGAGGTTTAGAACTTTTCGTAAGGTTTACTAAATCAAACAGGTTAGGGAAATTAATGGCATAAAAAAAATTTATCCGGGTTTAAAAAAATAATTTTGGAATTTTTTTCATACTCCTAGCACTGTCATAGAAAGATTTTTTTTACAGCACTAAATATTTTCATATGGCTTTCAATATTCCTCCATAAAATTCAAACAAGAATCTCTCTTATTTTTACCGTATGTTGAAAGAAGAAATCGCCTCCCCTCTTAGATGCCAACCACTTTTAGCCTGTTCCCTAGTTTTTTTTTATTTTATTTTAGACCCAAAAAAATATTGCCCCTGCTCACTTTTCCTTAGGAATTGGGATCATTTTTCAATTATTAATGTGTGTGTGTTTTTTTTTTGCAAAACCTTATGAATAATACAAAAATATTTTTTATATTATATTCTTTACGCTTTGCAATTCAGTTTTGCCCTCGCATATTTGAAATCATTTCAAAATAGCATTTTGTGTTCAATATATCCATTGACATAATTTCGCCTAATAAAATTATAGCGCAGCTTGCCTGCTGCGCTAATAATGTTGCAAGTTATCCATGCTTTATATATTACAAGAAATGATATAAAAATATAACACATTTTCATAAGAAGACAAAAATTTAATATTTATAAAAAATATATTACAAAACGGCCTACGCTTGCATCTAGTCTATCAATAGCATGGCTTCGTTGGGATGATGATGATGACTCGATTCTTAAGGAAATCACTAGCCAGAAATCAATAACTTACTTCATCATTTTCAATTGATGAAAAAGAATTCAAGCATGAATTTTCACCCCCCCCCCCCTATAGGGAGGCGCCTTACATACCATATATTTTTTAGCATCTTACGATTTTGATCTGAACCTGTTACCTTATTAATTAATGAGTGAGGAAATCTACTTTAGATTCTTCTCTGCTTAGCTTCGACGAAAGAAAAAAACAAACCTGAAATTATAAACAAAAAAATCTTCACGTCATTACCACCTCCAGTGCCTATGCCATGCCGATTGGCTCATTAGGATCTTTGCAAAAAGATTTGACACCATGATTACCAATAATTCTATATACTACACAAAAATTAGTTGTGTCCATCATTGGCAAAACGCGCTTTCACTCATTCACTCTATTTTTAATCTAATCTAATAACGAAGTGACCAAGTCGTTTGGCCAAATGACGATGGCCACTCCCCTCTTATTCACTTTAATTTCTTGCAATTTGTATAAAAACAAAACCTTATTAATGCTCAAGCATATTATTAGCGTAAAAACTCCACTCAGAATTTTTGCTAAGGCGAAATTGATATTGCAAAAAAAAAAAAATCAATAGGTCTACATTTGATGAAGTAATGATTAGCCTATGCATTTAACATATAAGCTGTTGTTGTTGTTTGTGTAAATGTTTATTTAATCAATTTTAATTGAACCTCATCATTCATAGTTCCATTTAAAAAACTCTCACATATTCACGAAAGAAAAAGCCCTCAGCCAGAAAGAATTATGTGAAACCTAAAAACAAAAAACCAACCAACGCAAAACACCTGTTGCCATATCGGATCGTTTACCTGATAATGTAGTTTTTTAATAATTGAGGGCCCATTCATAATGATGGCCAAATTGAGTCGAAATGTTTTGATGCTGCTGCTGCTGACCTACAGTAATAATGGGCCGTCGGCATTTGGGGTCGTGGGTCCCCATACCCCCACCTTTAGCGTATTCCATAGCATTGAGTTATTGCCTCATAATTTTTTGCATTCAAATCAATGTGGCGGCGTTTCTTAATTTGAAAATTTTTCTGAAATTTCAATTTCTATCGCAATATTCAATTGAGCACTTGTAAAGCAATGCACTTTAGCAGCATCCAGTTGTTGACCAGTAGCTAAACGGTTCTCTAGTTACCTGGGCCGATTACTTTTTGCGAATTTTTTGAATTCAATCAAGGGTTATTTAAACGACTTTTACGAATAAATTAAAACTGCCAGTTTTTAAAAAAGCAAAAAACGACCATCATTTCTTACTACAATTGCGAAATAATATAAATAAATTGTAATATAATGGCTGAAGATTAAAAAGCCCTAAAAATCGAAAAAATCCGCAAAAGGTGAGGCTCTTACCACACTCAGCCAATGCAGGAGGTATACCTGCTGATTGAGCTTAAGCCCGAAGAAGGCGCTTCACACCACCAGCAGCTGAAGAATTCACCAGCCTCAGCCTCCTAATCCAGTAGCGATTTGATAGCTCTGCGGGAAATGTGAGATTCAACAGCAGCTAATGCAATTTTTCGAATGAATTACAGGCGTTCTTTGAAGAGAAGGCAAGAGGCTGAAGATGCCCATGCTGCTGAAGTTAAGGTACGAAGGAATTGAATCCCTCAACGCCTAAGTTGTTAGCATGAAAAGACTGCCTTGTTGGAATCCTTGTCGGTTGAAAAGGGTCAATTGTCTGACTTCCAAGAACGGGGACGGCGCGGGCTTTGCTCAAACTCAAGCCAAAAGGTCGACCTCGAAAATTCAATTGCGTGTAAGTATCCCAGAGAAAAAAGATAAGCAATATTAATTTATAAAATTACCACAAAAAATAATTGGTTATACTTTTTACCTGCCTTCTACCATCTATTTTCGTTTCGGTTCTTTGACCCTTATAGACATCAACAAGGCAGTTCTTTTCAGCTAACAACTTTAGCGTTGAGGGCTTTCCAATTCCTGCGTTACCTTACTTTCAGGCAGATGCGGGCATCTTCAGCTTCTTGGCCCTTCTCTTCACAGACGCTGTAATAATTGCATTCGAAGAATTGGCATTAGCTGCTGTTGAACTTCACATGTTCCGCGAGCTATGCATCGCTAACTGGATTAGGAAGCTCGGAGCTGGTGATTTCTTCAGCTCTGGTGGGTGGTGGATGCTTGCTTCTTTCGGGTCTTAGCTTCATTCAGGCAGGTATACCTTCCTCATTGGTTTGAGTGTGGGTAGAAGGCCTCACCTTTTTTCGGATTTTTTCATCGATTTTTTTAGCTTTTTTTATTCTTCAGACCATTATATTACAAATTTATTTATTATTTTCGCAATTGTAGTAAAGAAATATTTTGGTCGTTTTTTGCTTTTTTTAAAACTGGCAGTTTTAATTTTATTTCGTAAACGCTCGTTTTAAATAACCCTTGATTTTGAATTCCAAAATCGCAAAAAGTTCGGGCCCAGGTAATAGAGAAACCGTTTAGCTACTGGTCAAACAACTGGAAGTGCTGCTAAGTGCATTGCTTTAACAAGTGTCAATTTGAATATGCGATATGAAATTGAAATTTTTCAGAAATTTTCAAAATAGAAACGCCCCCACATTGATTTTGAATGCAAAAAATTATGAGCAATAAACTCGATGCTATTGGGAATACCTAAGGGTGGGGGTATCTGTGGGACCCACACCCCAAATGCCACGGCCATTATCTTGTAGCAGCAGCAGCAGCATCAAACATTTCAAGCTCAATTTGGCCATCATTTATGATGGGTCATGTTATTTAAAAACTACATTATCATTGGTAAACGATCGATATGCACAGGTGTTTTGCGCTTGTTGGTTTTTTGTTTTTTTTTTAGGTTTTACATAATTCTTCTTTTGGCTGAGGGCTTTCTTTTCTGAATTATGTTGAGAGTTTTTTATAATGGAATATGAATGATTGAGGTTTCAATTTAAATTTATTAATAACATTTACCACAAACAACAACAACAGCTATATGTTTAAATGCATATTGCGCTATCATTACTCATATAATGTAGACCTATTGATTTTTTTTTTTGCAATATCAATGTCGCCTTTTAGCAGAACATTTCTGAGTGACAGTTTTTTACTCCTATATATGCTTGAGCATTAATAAGTTTTTTTTATACAAAATTGCAAGAAATTAAAGTGAATAAGAGGGGAGTGGCCATGGTCATTTGGCCAAAACCACTTGTTCACTTCGTTATACATTAATTAAAAATTAGAAGATGAATGAGTGAAATTCGCGTTTGCCATGATGGACCAACTAATTTTTGGTGTTATATATAGAATTATTGTTATTCATGTGTTAAATCTTTTTTTGCAAAATCCTAATGAGCAATTCGGCATGGCATTAGGCACTGAGGTGGTAATGGACGTGAATTAGATTTTTTTTTTATAATTCAGGTTTGTTTTTCTTTCGTCAGCTAAGCAGAGAAGATCTAAGTATTTCCTCATCTCCATTAATTATTAAGGTAAACAGGTTTCCAGATCAAAATTCGTAAGATTGCCTAAAAATATATGGTATGGTTAGGCCTTTCCTATAGGGGGGGGGGGGCGTGAAATTCATGCTTGGAATTCTTTCTCATCATCTGAATTTTGGATGGAGTAAGTTATTGGGAGTCTTGCTAGTGATTCCTTAAGAATCGAGTCATCATCATTCATCCTCATCGAGGCCATGCTATTTGATGACTGATGCCAATGCGTAGGCCGTTTTGGTTTAATAATTTTTTTTTATAAAATATTTCAATTTTTTGCTTCTTATTGTGAAAATGTTGCTATATTTTTATATATTTCTTTAATATTATAAGCAATGGATAATTGAATATTATTAGCCAGCAACAGCTGCTCTTAACAAGTTTGATTAGGTGCGAATTATTTCAAATGGGATATATTGAAACAAATTGCTATTTTGAAATATTTCAAATATGCGAGGGCAAAACTAAATGGCAGAAGCTAAAGAATATATATAAAACTATTTTTGTATTATTCATAAGGTTTTCCCAAAAAAAAAACACACACACATTAATATTTGAAAAAATGATCCCAATTCCTAAGGAAAACGTGAGGGGCAATATTTTTTGGGTCTATAATAAATAAAAAAAAAAAATAGGGGACAGGCTAAAATTTAAGTGGTTGGCATCTAGAGGGGAGGGATTCTTTTTCACAAGGAAAAATAAGAAGATTCTTGTTTGATTTTATGGAGGAATATTTGATAGCCATGAAAATATTTAGTGTGTAAAAAAATCTTTCTATTGACAGGCTAGGAGTATTGAAAAAAATTCCAAAATTATTTTTTAACCCGCGGTAACTTTTTTTGGCCATTTTAATTTCCTAACCTGTTTGATTTAGTAAAACCTTTTACGAAGTTCTAAACCCTTCATTCACAATAGGCTTTTATCATTCTTATTATCCAGCTACTTATCCATTATGATGAATACCTTATTTGGGTGGAGTAGAAGAAGTAAACACAATGTTTTTTTTTCGTAAGATACTTTACAGCAATTTTCACTCTTTCAATACGAGATGACATTTGAGCAAGGCTTGACCTTTTAGCCACAATTTGTACCATTTTGGCCAGGTACGCAATTGCAAAGTATTTGCGCAAGTTGCGTTGAACAACTTGAGGGCAACCGTTGTTCTTGCAATTTCTTTGAAACCCTTACGGGCCAAGTAACACGGAGCCCAGGCTTGCATCCAGGAACATAATCTTGCCCAAAACGTTCATCAAAGGATATTCTTCCATTTGACCCAAAGACACCGGCCACGGAAGAAGACCTATATATTTCATAAGTTGGAAGAAAATACATTCCAACACACAGAGAGCGGCGCATGAGGATTGGATAGAAAGTATATATGTTAGATTTACAGAGATTCCTGGGTTTTAAACAAAATTGGGCGCTAAAAGAAAGCCACAATAGTTCTTTGAAATAGAGGGAAAATTATTGGATTTTTCTCATATTATATTAGAATTTTATATGATGGGGAGAGTATATATTTCTAGTTTTCTTAGAATTATTTTCTAGATTTTTGATATTGTTTTATAATCGTTTATCATTTTTTTTTTTTTAATTTTTCAATAGAATAATTATTGGTTGTTTTTCTCATACAATTTAAAGAATTTATGATCTTGTATTTGGGTAGAGTATATATCTTTTTTTGGAAAAAAAAACATAATCTTTTTAGAATTTTTGTCTAATTATTTTTTCATTTTTTGTATGTTGTCAATGCTTGTTTTGATTTTTCCAAATTTTTAATTTTTCTTTTCCATTTTGTTTATTTAAATTTTACTCTATTTCTTGTAAGCATGTGGCTTTCTTTTAATTTTTTTAAGGCGCATAATTCTTCAAAAACACATTTTTTTCTAGACAAATATTTTTCTTTTTTTTTGGGAAACAAGATAGGACATAAATATTGGGGATTAGTATAAAAAAGGAAATATTAGAGTAGAAAGTCAAGTCAAATAGAATAACATACAAACACATATTTACAAGAAGGGAAGGAACACAAATTATAAATCATCAAGACAACTGGGCTAGAATTAAGGAAATTGACATTTATAATAGAGAAGTGAGATAGTGAGACCAGAGAGAGTTTTTTTGTGTCATAAAAAGGAGCTATGTTTTTGATAATTTTGTTTTTTTTTTTCTCCAAAATTAGCGGTTAGACAAAGAGTTTTTTTTTGTTGGTAAAATTTGTTTTAAACATTTAATATGGTACATCAATTATTAAATTTATATTATTTTCTTTTTGTTTTGTTTTTTTTTTGTGATCTTTTCTAATACCTTAGTGCGGGCCAAGACGGATAATTGGTCGTCGGGCAAATCTATGTATTTTTATTAATTAATTTCAGTTGCCTTGATGTCTTTGTCAACGGCCCTTTCAATTCTTTGGGGACACAGGTGATCTTGTAGCTGTATTCAGTTTTGAGCGATCCTGTGTCATTGTGTGATGAGTGTGTGTGTATATAGGGTTAGGTTAGTGGTGGTGGAGTTGGTTTGTATATTTTTTAATGATAATGATGAAAAACGTGCAACAAATTTTATAAAATATATTAAATCAAAAACAAATAATAATGAATAACAATATATATGTAAGAAAAATAAATAAAAAATTTAAATAAAAAATAATGACTAAAACATTCCATCTTAATAAACTACAATGATTACACAAAAAATGAAAAAATGACCCATTTAAGGTCCTGATTTACAAGGATTTCTTAAATTATGGGTACAGCAGCGATAAAAACAACGGTGTAGAGAAAACAAAGGAAATACAATAGGCCAGGCATTTTACTAATACTATGGTAAAGGATGGGGGTGAATTTTCAACTCACTTTGCTACCTAGCCACTTTATGGTATTTAAAAAAGGTGAGTAGCTTAGAGTTATGGGTAAGGGTTTACACTTCACAAAAACCATAGCCAAAAACAAAATGTCGTTTTCTAACTTGATCTTTGGCCATGCTTAAGGTGTATGGTGTGTATGTGTATAATGAGTGTGTGTGAGAGAGAAAGTAGCACAAACAGCAATAACATTCGTAATATGGGAGTAGTTTTTTGTTTTGGTTTTTTCGATGTTTTTTGGTGAAGAATTTGTATGTTTTTGTGCAAAATAAATTGAGCATTTCAAAAAATATGGAGCATCGTTTCAACATGCCTTGTGTTACCCAACGATATTGATCGTCGGTCAGTTCAGTGGATTCGACCAAGATTTTGGTACATTTTTTGGGGTCGTCAATCCCTTGATGCCCTTAGGGTTTAGGATTTGGTAGCTAAACAAATATGATGAGGTGTTTGTGTATATTGATTAGAACAAGGTGGATATTTTGTTTTGTTGTTGTGTGTGTGTGATGGATTGTGATAATAATAATAACTAAATAAATAACATACAATAAAACTAAATATAAATCAAAACCAACTAAATAATGATCGAACATATCAAACTAAATTGAATGAACTACAGGCCAAATCTATCAAATAAAGCCATTGTGTTTTTGGTGGGGGGTGTGGTGTGTGTGTGTGTGGGTATTTGAGAGGAAATGGGGAGTAATATTTTATTACTGTTTTACTCGATATTGGTTATCGAGTTGCCCCATAGTTTTGTGTTTTTTGTGTGTAAATTTGTTTCAAAGGTCCTTTTACTGTTCAAAGTATTTAATAAGGACCTTTTTGTGTGACATGGTAGCAAAGATCCTTTTACTGTTCCAAGTATTTAACAAGGATCTGCTAAACTAGCTGAGCCATAACAAACATTTTTGAAAAAGAATATCTAGAATGTGTTTTTTTGTTGTTGTTGAAATGGCATAACGCAGTTGAATAATTTGGGAAATAACATGCCTTGTGTGACGCAGACGGTAGAGATCACTATCCAATTCAGTGGATTCAATGAGGATCTTGGAGGCCTTCTTGGGTCATCCATACCCTTGATACCCTTAGGGTTCAAGATTTGGTAACTATATGTCGTATAGCATATAGAAGGTAGTGAAGGGGATAGGGTATGAAAATAGGAAGGAAAATAAATAAGTAAAAACAAATAAATATGAATAAAAGAATATGAAAAATAATAGAACAATACTGGAATAATTAAAGCCCTAGTCTGAGAGACATGCATGAAAAAACATACTCATAATTTTGGAATAAAGAAAAAAGGTATAGAGAGAGAGAGAAAGGCATATAGATATAAAAAGGGGAATGAATCTAATGTCCTTGATCATTTGACATTTCTTGGAATTCCTGCTTGCTTGGGATCGGGTATTTCAATGATAAAGGACTATTGGCATACTGGAAACCAAATAGTAAAAAAAAAACATTTCTATAAAGGCATTCCGAGAGAAACACGAGCATATGATAAAAAGAGCACTCAAAAGAGAATGAGGTGAGAAAAAGGCTTCAAGACTCTTCATTGTCAGCCATAATGTCTAAAATGGGATTTTATATATGGCTAAAGTTTCTTTCTATTAAAAATAGAAGGGAATGGGGATTCTTTGTCTATAATTTGTATAGGAGTAAGGTGAGCAAAAAATAAAATTATTTGCCTTTGTATGACCAATACGATACATATCCGGATCCAGTGGTGTAGATTCTAGAATCTTTTCAGATTGCTTTTTGATATCGGCAATACCAACAATACCAGCTGGATTAATAATTTGATACCTGCAATATTTATTATGTATAGACAAAAATCAATAATATTTAATACAAACAATGGACTGTGGAGTATGTGGAGAATGTCTAAAGAGAAATCTCAATAAAGAATATCGAATATGTATGTATTTCGTTTATAGTGTGAAGGAGAAAGAGAGCGAGAGTATACTAATATAACTCTTGAATTGTATTTATGAGTCTATCGATCGAAGAGTCTATGTTGCTGAGAGTGGAATTGTAATCTCTTTTTTAGCTTCGTGTATAAAATGGAAGAGTGTGAGAAAAGAATTTTATCTTTATGACTATGAGTAGTGTGCATGTAATATTTTCTAAAATTATTGGTGTATGATACAAAAAAAA
>PGFW01031162.1:362-18553 GCA_003123925.1 Haematobia irritans | reverse complement strand
ATTTCTTTTTAAAGGTTAATGATAATAATTTTCATACATTTAAATTCTTATCCACATTTGCCATGATGCCACGAGCCAAACTTTTGATTTATTTAGTGATAAATGGTGAATTTGTTTATGATGAACAAGTTATTGAATTTGAAGAGAATCTCTTGAATAATGTAAGATGAAATAATAATGCATATATCATATATAACAAGATTTTAATTTTCGTTTTTTGATTTAGGTACAAGTTGAGGCCCCATTAAAGGTGCCCCCAGGCCAAGATATTGATATAACAATTACTTCAAAACCATATAATTATATTGGTCTTATGATAGTAGATCAGAATGCAATAAATATACGTAAAGGTGAGTTATAGTAAAGTTATGTAGTATTTTCAAATGAAACCTTCTGCAAGTCAGATGAAAATTTTTTCAAAGTTAAATGAAAACTTTGCGTTAGTATAATTTTCGATAGTACACTAGGATTAAGTTCAGGACCACGTTGCCACTCATTGCCAAAAATAATATGACTTGAGTTAGACAAATTTTACGACCAAATCTAACCAATTTAAAAACAAACACAAGTATATACGACCGTAAGTTCGGCCAGCCGATATCTATGTACCCTCCACCATAGATTGCTGTAGAATTCTACGAAAGACTGTCATCCACAATCGAATTACTTTGGGTTGTGGTTATCTTTAAAACTTCTTAACTCGTTTTTAATTGTGCAGTTAGTCCATACGTGGTATATATTAGACAAAAAAGTTATGTCATATAGTTTAGCGTTAGGTTAGGTGGCAGCCCGATGTATCAGGCTCACTTAGACTATTTTCAGTCCATTGTGATTACACATTGTGTGAACTTCCTCTGCTTTATCACGAGTGCTGGCCGATTTCATGTTATAGCTCAATGACAAGGGACCTCATTTTTATAGCTAAGTCCGAACGGTCGTTCAAATTGCCACTTTAACCACTTATGAGAACTTTGAAATACTTAGAAATTCACCAGCAATTTACTGAGGTGGGATAATCCACCGCTGAAAAACTTTTTGGTGTTCGTTCGAAGCAGGAATAGAACCGAACACTTTGCTGTATGCAAGACGGCGCATGCTAACCATTGCAGCACGGTGGCGTCCCTGTCCTGATGTATAGGCGAAGTCTACAAAATTTACGAAATCGAATATGGACATTTTTGCACGATACGTTGAGAGCCAGAAATTGAATATGGCGGTCGCTATTATATGGGGCTATATACAATTAATGAACTATGATATGGACAATTTTTTGTGTTGACTTGGGAGATCGATTTATCTGAGGGCTATAAACTTTACTCGCTACCAGGACCTGATTTATGGCTGTGAATTTTTTTGCTATTGTGACTCGGGGAGTCTACTGGAGGTTAAATGTTGCGCTCCAATAGCTCATAAATCCCGTTTATGTTGTATGGACTGATAGCCGACAACGGGTCGCACATCTAGCGAATTCTCTGTATGTTTTCAAGTTTTACAGACTATCCTCAATTCAAAGGCTTTGGATATTTTGCAGAACTTATAGTAAAACGGGAAGCACCGGGAATAACTTGTATTACAAATTTGAGATTCGCAAGATCAACCAGAGGAAGAAAAATATACCATTTAGGCGTGCGATGTCTTCGTTCGAATGGCATTTATTTATCAGTACATCGTCTTGGAACACATTACCAGAGCACATTAACAAAGCATCAGCCAACCCCTTTATTTTTTAAAAAAGCGATATACTACAATTGTATCGGAATTAATCTCTACACTACTTTCCTCCTTCCATAAACTTCTATGTTACATACCTATCACGTCTTTGCATTTAAAATGTTAAATTTCTTCGATATTAATTATAAATACTAATAAATATTACTTTTGCAAAAAAATTATTTATTTATATAGAATTATTAATATTTAAAAGAAATGTTTTTCCTCAATTTTTTTATAAAATTTCCACATAATTATTGTAATCTAATTGTAATATCAGCATGAATTTGGCTTCAAGACTCGGAGGAATCTGGGAGGTATAGGGGCTAATTAATTGGACCGTGTCAATCTCATAGACATCTAACCCGTGTTACATACGCCCGGACGATGAAATTCTTCTTGAGGCCAAGCATGAATGCTGGGTGATCGAGTTTATATGGGCGCTAATATATAATTATGGACGGATTGTAGAGCCAATTGTTGCGCATGGTTGTTAGAGACCATATACCCAACACGCAATGTACCGAAATTTCAGCCGGATCGGATAAAATTTGCTTCTCTTAGAGGCTCCGCAAGCAATTCGGGTCCGTTTATATTTGCAAATACGCATCCACGCTACATCAAATAACAACTACTTTTGGCCAAGTTTCAAGTCGATAGGCTTGTTTTTCGTCCGGAGTTTTGCGTGATTTAACAGACGGACGGAACATGCTTCAGATCGATCAGAATTTCACCACGACCGGAATAAATATCTTTAGGGTCTTAGAGCAATATTCGATGTGTTACAAACGGAATGATGCAAAGTTTAATATACCCCCCATTTTATGGTGGATGGTATAAAAAGTGTTTCTGAAAATTTTACAAATTTTATTTCTTATAGAAAATTTTTGTCAAATTGTATTTCAATATTTTTTCTATTTTTTTTCAAAAATTTTAATTCATATAGAAAATTTCTAAAATTTTATTTCATAGAAATATTTCTCAAAAAATTTATTCTCTATAGAAAAAAATTCTCAAAATTTTATTTTCTATAAAAAAATTTTCTCAAGCAAAATTGTATATTCATAGAATGAAGAGGAAGAACGCTCAAAAACAAACCCAGCCAACTGCAATCAAATCGATGATTTGACGGTGGCAAAAGGAAAAGAAATATGCTTGCAAATTTGTTTAGGCAGTACCGACTATCAAAACCATTTTTCGGGAGGTTCAAGTGTAGTTCACTTTGGGTTGAGTGAATTACCCGAATTTATTCCGATAATTTGTTGATAGTTTTGCTGCAAGTAGAGGATGCTGATGTGGAATGTGGTAATTCCGAAACAGTTTTACATACAACCATCTTGCAGTCTATAGGGCTTTGCCCAAATAAATTTGACAAACATATTTTTCCTCTGTTGTTATTTCTATAGAAAATGTTCTCAAAATTATTATTTCTATAAAAAAATCTCAAATCTTTTATTTCTATAGAAAATTTTCTACAAATTTTATTTCTATAAAAAATGTTCTCAAAATTTTTATTTCTATAGAAAATTTTCTCAAAGATTTTATTTTTATAAATAAATTTCTCAAAAATGTAATTTCTATAGAAAATTTTCTCGAAAATTGTATTTATTAAAAAAATATCCAAAAATTTTATTTCTATAGAAATTTTTCTCAAAGATTTTAATTCTATAGAAAATTTTATGAAAAATTGTATTTCTATGGAAAATTTTATTTCTATAGAAACTTTTCTCAACATTTTTATTTCGTAAAAAAATTTCTCACAAATTTATTATTTCTGTAGAAAATTTTCTCAAAAATTTTATTTCAATAGAAAATTTTTTCAAAAATTTTATTTGAATATAAAAAATTTGCTCAAAAATGTTATTTCTATAGAACATTTTCTCAAAAATTTTATTTCAATAGAAATTGTTTTTCAACGATTTTATTTCTACAAAAAAAATTCTCAAAC
The DNA here is from genome assembly GCA_003123925.1 of Haematobia irritans. Classification (NCBI taxonomy): domain Eukaryota; kingdom Metazoa; phylum Arthropoda; class Insecta; order Diptera; family Muscidae; genus Haematobia; species Haematobia irritans. The sequence continues at coordinate 14,895 of PGFW01031162.1, read as the reverse complement.
ATTTTATTTCTCAAAATTTGTTCTTAAAAATTTAGTTTCTATAGACAATTTTAGAAAATTTTATTTCTATAGAAATTTCTCAAAGACTTTATTTCTATAAAAAAATTGCTCAAACATTTTTTTTTTCTCAAAAATTTTATTTCTATAGAAAATTTTCTCAAAAATTGTATTTCAATAGTACATTTTCTCAAAAATTTTATTTCAATAGAACATTTTCTCAAAAATTTTATTTCAATTGAAAATTTTCTCAAAGACTTTATTTCTATAAAAAACTTTCTCAAACCTTTTATTTCTATAAAAAACTTTCTCAAACATTTTATTTCTATAGAAAATTTTCTCAAAAAATTTATTTCTATAGAAAATTTTCTCAAAAATTTTATTTCTATAGAACTATTTCTCAAAAATTATATTTCTATAGAAAATTTCCTCAAAGATTTTCTCGAAAATTGTATTTCCATAAAAGAAAATTTTCTGAAAAATTGTATTTCTATGGAAAATTTTATTTCTATAGAAAATTTTCTCATAATTTTTATTTCTTTAAAAAATTTCTCACAATTTTTATTTCTATAGAAAACTTTCTCAAAAATTTTATGTCTATAGAAAATGTTTCCGAAAATTTGATTTCTATAGAAAATCATAGAAATCTTCCAAAAAAAATATTTCTATAGAAATTTTTCTCAAAGATTTTATTTCTATAGATAAAATCTCAAAAAATGTATTTCCTTAAAAAAATTTGTCAAAATTTTTATTTCTATAAAAAATTTGTCAAAATTTTTATTTCTATGGGAAATTTTCTAAAATTTTTTTCAATAGAAAATTTTCTTAAATTGTTTATTTCTATAAAAAAAATTCTCAAAAACTTTATTTCTACAAAAATGTTCTCAAATATTTTATTTGTAAAGATTTTTTTAATTCTATTTCGATCGAAAATTTTCTCCAATAATTTTATTTCGATCAAAAATTTTCTCACAAATCTTATTTCTACAGAATATTTTTTCCTATCCAACATTAAAAAATTTACAATTTTTATAGAATTCTAACAACTGTGGACAACGCGTGTTAGGACTTTCTTATAGTTGGAACCTCTGACTTTAGCTTTTACTTACTCGTTATTAAATGTCTTTCATTTCAGGCAATGATCTTTCAACTTCTAGTTTGATGACTGCTCTAAAGCATATGAATTAAATGATGTAAATACACCTATCGGATCACCGGGAAAAGAATCTGGAGTAGTGACAATGTCTAACACGGATTATATTATTGAGAAAGAACCTGAAACTACTCCAGCTCTAGGACGTGGCTATTACAATGAATATGATCATAAATTGACAACAATACGAAAAACCGATATTGGTCCAGCCCATGCCATCGAAGTGAATACATTGGCTCCAGGCAAAGGAAGATATGCTTTCTCCTATACTCCTAAACCATTTTGGCATAATCCTCGTATACACGTCATGCATGCACCATCAGATACATGGCTTTTCATGAATGTCACCGCAAGTAGTGAGGGCCGTACAACCATTCATCGTAGATTGCCATCCTCAATGACATCATGGGTGGTTTCAGCATTCGCCTTGGATCCTGTACAGGGTATTGGTTTGACAAATCCCTCAAAGAAAATGCAAACATATAAAGAGTTCTACATAACAAACGAATTGCCGTATTCCATCAAATTAGGTATGAACGAATGAGATCTATATACCTATAGACAAAAAAAAATCTGATTCAATCACGAAATTATTTGTTCCAATTAATTTTTTAATTGAAATGTCTTCAATCAAGAAAATGATCGTATCAATCACAGTTTTAATTGGGCATAGAAAATATTTGATTAAAAAATTTATTGATTTGATTTGAAAATTTCAATTAGTTTTTTAATTGATTTCCGGCTTTTTGTGAATAATAGAATAAAAAAAGCATTACGATTTACTTGTGCATTACATATCAGCCCCTGTATAACTTTTTTTTTTATTACGAATCAACGCTCTCGTTTGCACTCGTCCCAGATAAGAAATTATTTTTTTGCATAGTAGATATTTCGATTAAAAATCTAACCGAAAATCTTCACACTTTCTTATCAGGCGAGACCATAGCCCTACCATTTGTGGTTTTCAATAACAAAGATTCTGACTTGGATGTGGATGTAACTCTATATAATACCAATCAAGAATTTGATTTTCCTCAGGTCGATAGTAAATCTCAGCCTAAGCCAAGTAAGTTACAACTGCTTCACGATTTGTGTTAGCCAAAATTTTCCAATGATTTCTTTTTTCAGAAGTGGAACTTTATACCCGACGAACGGTTAGAGTTTTGGCAAAATCCTCAAAATCCGTAGCATTCATTGTAACACCAAAACGTGTAGGACCCATTGTGTTAAGGCTGTTGCCTCTAACCAGCTGGCTGGTGATTCCATTGAATCTACCCTATTGGTTGAACATCCTGGTGCCACGGAAATAGTCAATAAAGGTTTCCTCTTCGAAATGGGTTCTAGTACTCAGCGTAAGGCAAATGTAAGCATTCGTATACCACGTAATTCCATACCGGATTCAGCAAAAATTGAGATTTCCGCCGTTGGTGATGTGGTGGGCAGTATCATGGGAAATGTGGAAAATCTTATAAGAGTTCCATCGGGTTGTGGTGAACAGACCATGATCAAATTTATGCCAAATTTAATGGTGTTGAAATATTTACAGGTAAGGATATAGGAAAGTAGGATGAGTTAATTCTTGATTTAATGTGGAAATTTGTCTTCCCCAGCGCACCCGTCAATTGACTCCTCAAGTTGAAATGCGTGCCAAGAAAAATCTTCAACTGGGCTATCAGACATTACTTTATTATCGCCATAAAAACGGAGGTTTTAGTGCTTTCGGTTTATCAGAGGAGAAAAGTTCTACCTGGCTTACTGCCTATGTGGCTAGAGCTTTCCGCTTGGCTTCGGAATTTATACAAATCGATGAGAATGTCATAAAAACCGCCTTGGAATATGTGATACTGCAACAGTCAGGCGATGGCGGTTTTGTTGAAGGTGGAGACATATTTGAACAATTCGACGATGAAGGTCTAAGTTTAAGTGCTTTTGTTACATTGGCTTTAATGGAAAACAAGGTAATTAGTAGCATTTGGGCTGAAATATATACAAACCACACTATCATCTTAGGCGCAAATAACACTAACAATAGCTTAGATTGATAAAGGGGTTAACCCAAAGAAATTTTTTAGTAGACACAGTAGTAGAAAAATCGGCTAAAAAGAAAACGTCTGCAGAAAAAATGAAAAACACATATTTGATCGTTTATATAAAGGAGTCTATAAATAATATATCATATATGAACAAGTATCGCACTATTATTAGAGAGCCAAATTTCAACCGATCGGACGAAATCGATGTCTCATTCCAAGTACGCTAAGTCGACTTAGCATTTTTTGGGAGTTCGTTGTTTTTTATTCGATTGATGTGAATTGCATATGCTGTCCAAAAGTTCGAAATCTATATGAACACTTCTATCAAAAGTTATGGTTAATACTGTTCGTACACTGTGACTACAGTTTTTAAAAATTTCCAATCCAAAAGCGACAAAAAAGCTTTGTTTGTCTACATGGTGGTCTAAGTAATTTTAGCCATGTTTCTATTATCAACTATTTTTGATTCGTACAGTACTAAAAAAATCTACAATAAACTATGATGTTATGTAAATAATAATAGAATGTTGCTTCCTGATTTTAATTTTGGGAATTCCTCTGTCAGTTGTCACAAATGCCCGTCCAAGCCAAGAAGATAGCGTATCAAAATTTTGCTCGCGCATCGCAAAATCCGAGCTAACTCGCACGCCAAAGCTGGCCAAATCTCTAAAGTTGCCATCAACCGATACAAATGTAATTTAAAGTGTATTGGGGGAACGTTTGTCGACAGCCAGGAAGTCTGGATCGGGGGGAATCGAAAACCGGAAGCCGCTCGAGACGCAAAGAGAGTTGGCCGTAAGTTTTAAGCGAAACCCTAACCTCTTCTCCGAGCATGCCGCAAATAAGCTGGGTGTATCGTCTACAACCGTGCATCGAGCCAAACAACGAAGCCGGACTATCTGACATTACAAGAAGGTAAGTGATACAAATCGCGATGATAAACAAAAATACGACGGCAAAGCGCGTCTCCGGAGGCTGTACAGCGACGATGCTAGACGAAGTTTGGGCTGGCGTGGTGATGGACGGTACGAAACCCTACGTCAAAGCGACTAACAAGCAGCTTCCGGGACGGAGTTTTTTAATAGGGCAAAGGAAGGGGAAAGGTACAGATATATTTTCAGCACAGTAAAACTAGTCAAGTTCGCAAAGAAATATCTGATTTGGGGCAAGCAATTCTGTACTGTGGACTTGAAAGCAAGCAATTTTCATAGCTTCCGGCGACTGTCAACCAAGAAATTTTACGTGAGAGTGTTTTGAAATAAACGTCTTTGCTGGCTTTCCTGAAGAAACCGGTTTGTTCCGATCACTGTTTTTGGGCCGGTAAAAAGGCCAATTGAGTGGTAACGGCGCACACGAACGTGCAGGTGGTTCCAAGGACAAGAACCCCTCCGAACCGCCAGAGCTCCCGCCCAATTGAAAATAATGGCCTATTGTCAAAGCGGAAACCTGAAAGAAGACAAAAAAAAAACTGCTTAGGACAGAAGCAGCAGTTCAAGGCAACACGTGGCTTTCTGCGTTCGCTGAAGAAGGTCGGACAAGGTTGCCTGTGTACAAAGATTGATGGCAGGTGTCAATGCGTGAGGCCGGTAATTCGGAATTTGGAAAAGCGCAAAGCCTAATTGAAATATTTTTCCTGATTTTATAGCTAAATTGAACTTGAAAAGAAATTTTAATTTGAATTTTTTAAAATAAAACGATTTCACCGATTTACACCGTTTTCCACCTTGAAAATTTGACCGCTATTAACCTTTAGAACAGAATATACGGACCGAAATCATTTCAATGTCAACCAGATCGAACGCAAATTAGTAGACTCCAAGAGGCTTCGGAAGTCCATATCTGGGGAACAGGTTTTGGACGCAAAAAACCATATAAATTAACACCAGATCGAATAAAAATTGCTCCTTACAAGAGGTCCGGAAGCGTCAAATCATGCTGGATGTTGGGTTTAATATGGGGGCTAACACTAATAGAAACAAGTAAGGAAGTCTAAAGTCGGCGGTGCTGAACCACTTTTTGTAGATCTAAATTTTCGATACCTTATATCACGTAATCCGCGTTCAAATTTGTGTGGGTGACAATATATGAAGGTTTGTCCCAAATACATACATTTAAATATCACTTCGTTCTGGACAGAATTTGATAGACTTCTGCAAAATCTATAGTGACTACTCAAAATTTAAAGTCGGCTACATGCACTAGGTGGAATACAATGTTAAGTAAACATATGGGAAAACATTTAATCTGAAGCAATTTTAAGAAACTTCGCAGAAAGTTTAATTTATGAGTTTTTTATGGAGTTTTTTACAACTTTCTCGACTAAAGCGTGGCGATTTTACAAGAAAAATGTTGGTAAATTATTTGAACGCATATTTTGTCCGAAAAATCAGAAAAACATATATATGGAGAGCTTATCATAAATAATGAACCGATTTCAACCAACCATTTGGCACGCATAGTAGGAAGTGCCTAATTCTACTCTACTGTGCAAAATTGTACAATTAAATACGGAGTAGGTTAAGGTTAGGTTTTAGGTTATGTGGCAGCCCGATGTATCAAGCTCACTTTGACTATTCAGTGCCATTGTGATTACCACAGTGGTGAACTTCTCTCTTATCAACTGAGGTGCTGCCCGATTCCATGTTAAGCTCAATTGACAAGGGACCTCCTTTTATAGGCCGAGTCCGAAACGGCGTTCCACAATTCCAGTGAAACCACTTAAGAGAAGCTTTGAACCTAAGGAAATGGTACCAGCATTCTGAGTGGGATAATCCAACCGCTGAAAAACTTTTTGGTGTTCGGTCGTAGCAGGAATCGAACCCACACCCTTGTGTATGCAAGGCGGGCAATGCTAACCATTTGCACCACGGTGGCTCCCGTAGGAGTAAAACATTGCACTGGTGGATCCATATGAAGTTTAAAATGCGGGCGCGTAACGATAATGTATGGGAGCTATAATGTAAATCTGAACCGATTTCAATAAAATTTGGCACACTTTGACTACACTACTAATTGTACTCACTAGTGCAAAATGTCAACTCAAAATTGGGGTAAGGTTAGGGTAGTGTAGGTTAAAGTGGGCAATCACAGTGACTAATTCAGTCCATTGTAGATACCACATTTAATAAAAGTACCTATTAACATTGGGCACTTCTAGTCTGAACCACTGACCTTCTCTATTATTATACTTTTGTGGAAGCAACCAGTTGCTCCAAAAACATTAACTAAACTGCTTAGGTTATACGTTTTTCAGGTCACCGAGATAATCTAAAGCTATATGCTTCCTAAAATTCGCTAAGCCTTACACAAAAAGCAGGACACTCACAGCAAGAGGTGTTTAATTTGATTCCATTTTCCTCCACGGTCATGACAGGCTTTATACAATAGTCATTATACTTCGCACCTATGAGTTTTTTAGCAAATTCGGCCTATCAGGCAGCGACCCGTTATAGCAGATATTAGGAGTGCTATCTGACGCCTTGAGAAACACTAAGCATTTAGTGTGGTTTAAGTTTTAAATGGGGCCATAATTTTGCTTGGTGTCGTAATACAACAGCTTGCAATTTTCCCATCGAAATATTGGCCATACATAAAAGAGCCTGTCGTCACGCAGTAAGAGCTTGCAGGTAGCAGAGGCATACCAGAACCAGAATTCTATGTTCCCGGCTGGGATGCTGTAAGGTGGTTAGTATCTATTCACATTGCTAACGTTTACATCTGCTTCACATGATATACCGCGGTGTATGTTCTATGACCAGGCACAGAAGCTAAATGTATTATTAGAATTACTGCAATATTAAGGTGAATATTGATACTAAGCCTATACAGCAGATAACTCGTTGAGAAGATTTCTGTGGCAATGTCTAAATGGCCCGTTGAGTTAAAGGAACAGAGTCCAAGGATTTTATTGCAGGATCTGACGTGTCTGAGTATAGTATTACATGTCAATATTTGTTTTTAGGAACATTTTTGACTATCTCAGGGAACCACAATTTCAACTTCGAACTCTCTATTGCAATATTTCAGCCTTGCTAAACCTACAGTGATTAAGGTAAATTTTTCGCTATTCAGCCGAATTTCCAGATCTTTTAGAATATAACTCGCGATCCCACTTGGTCCATATCAATTTGGAGCCATGCAGTATAGAAATCTAGTTATCTCTCTTTATCCGCCGGGGTCTGTGTACACCAGCCTCACTGTTGGGACATTAGAGTTTCAGAAACTTTTATGTCAGAAAAGTGGTTTGCCAAGGGTGTAATCTCACTACGTGAGGCCAGTCATCATGGCTTAGCTTTGCAGGACCGAAAAACTAATGGACCGTCACATTTTTTCTCCGACCTTACACGCGATAGCTTCTCGCGCAACCGCACAGACCGTGTTGGCAGCTGACTGTGTGTTGCGCGCCAAAATGTCTAAAGGCAATAGATGTAGCAATGAACATTAAGGGAGTCTGTCCTGTCTTACTAAATGCGCCTGAGATACATAAGCTCGCCATCGCTGAACTTTATCTAAACAAGTCGGTTTTCCACGAGTGGCCGGCCACCAGATACAACACCATATTAAGCATTATAGGTCTAACCACTGCGTGTATAGCCAACTTGCACATTATTTTGGTCTTAGTCCCCCACTTTTCCCTATTGCCTTTTGCCACGAAGTAAAAGCTTACGTGGCTTTTCTCCGGCCTCTCTTCAAATATTAAGCCTAAAATTCGCTTCTGGTAAAACTAACGTCCAAGGTATTTTGCACACTAACCAAAGGGAATTTCAGTACCCTAAAGGAAATGGGCTAAGTGGGGGTTTTGGGCGTCTTTGGCAGTACATGCTATTTCTGTCTTTGCTGGATTTAACCACAGACCATCTATCTTTCGGTCGCATTTTCTCAGTCATCCCGGAGAGCTCTCTTTTATAATTATCTCTGATTAGCTGGATTGGGAATTTTCGCCTGACTGCTACGGCCACAACATCATCTTGCGTCATGCCACAACTTTTTATCTTTCTTTTTCTTAGGAAACCAGAAGGTTGTTTATAGCAACATTGGCGCAAAGAAGAGGTGATGAAGCTCATCCTTGGGGAGTGCCTCTGTTCACTATACCTTTGTATGTTTGCTTGCCCTAAGTGTGGCTTGAAATACCTCTCTTATTAGAAGTTCGTCTAAACAGCCTAAGTATACCTGGATCAACAATTCAGAGTTGTCAGTCCATTTAATATCGAGCTCGATGGAATATATTGAACGCCTTCGATGTTCTGAAAGCCACGATTGTGTATTCTTTTGACAGAATAGTGAGCTTTTCAATAAAGAGATGACCAGTTTCATAGCAATGCGTCCTCAGTAGACCTGCCCATTCGAGTAATGCATGCTGTCGTATTCGGGAGAGCTAAAACTTTGAATCCACGCTAGATTCTAAGATACAATGTCTATCATCCTCTTCAGGTCTTAAGTAGGAATGAGGATAAAGCTGATTGGTCGGACAATCCTTCGCACTCGAGTGAGGGCTTTTCCTGCTTTAGGCTATGAAGACGAGCTTTTGTTTCCCTCCACTTTTCTGGAATATATGCTAAGTTTCACATTGTTTATATATCACCGTCAACCAGAGGGATAATTCTTTCAAAGCCACTGACTGTAACTCCGCGGAGTAATTCGCATCAGGTCCGGGGATTGAATGGTCCAAAGCTAATTTAAGACCATTTTATTTAGATTCCGACACAATTTTCTCGATAGGAAGTCGATCGGCCGAGGCTCTGTTTACACGCCGAACATGTTCAACCAACCGTTGGACTGATATTCCAGGGAAGTGTGGTGTCAGTACCATTACAACGTCCTTCTCAACTGGATCGTTTGTCCGAATTTCCCATCCGTTGTTTTTCAATGAAACCTGGAGACGTGTTAGTGGATTCAGTAACCGCCAATTTTCCGTTAGTCTAGGAAGCCTCTTGACGTATTCTCAATAATTCTACACGTAATCATCCCAAGAGTTTTGTTGTTGGGGTAAACTCTGGCTTCTGGGTCCGTATTAGTCCATATCGGCGAAAGATATATATGAGAGAGCTATCATCTAAATCTGACGATTTTGAAATAAAATTTGGCAGCGATTGATATAGTACTAATTGTTTTCCTTGTGTAAATTTGAATAGAGGCAAATTCAGGGTAAAATTCATGTGGCTTCTGATGTCCAATAATAAGTCATAATAGATCGAGCGAATTCTATATTATAAGTTGTGTAAAGCTTATCTTAAATCTGAACGCGATTTCTTCCAAAGTCAATAGGGTTTCTACTTCTGAGCCAAAACACATACTTGTTGCCAACTTTGAAGTCGAAATTGGGACTAAAATTTTGCGACCCTACGGCTTTTTGGATTACAAAAAATGTGTTCACCTCGGACAGCGACTATATGGCTAATATCATAACTCAGGAGCCCACTCTGAGGATTTTAGCCAAAAGACACAGGTGTCTATGCTCGTCTCTTCTGGGTGTTGCGCTTAGTAACATATACACTTAACTTTATTTATTTATTTATTTATCGGGAATTAATTACATTTACCAATATAATTATAAATATACATTGTAAGCTTGACGTCTAGGGTTTTTTAAGCTTGATAACTAACTTATAATACCCTGTTCCACAGTGTGGCGCAGGGTATAAAAATAGCATTGCTTCTAAGAGCGGTCAAGCTAAGAAATAAAATTCTCTGACAAAATTTTCTATAGATAATAACATTTTGACGAAATTTTCTATAGAAATAAAAAATATATGATAGATTAATATTCGGTTTGCGTGAGTGGCCCCCATAAGGATCTTTTGAACCGATAGATAGACAATTATTTGTATGATATGGGAGTTCAGCTTGCTATAATATGAATCTATTAGATAAAATTTTTGACAAAATTTTTCATATAGATATAAAATGTTTGACAAAAGTTTTCTAATAGAAATACAGAAATGTTTGAGAAATTTTCATAGAAATAATTTTTTGAAATTGTTTATAGAAATAAAATTAGTTGAGAATTTATAGAATAAAGTTGAAATTTTTATTAGAAATAAACTCCTTGGTAGACTTTATTTTTGGCTCGAGTGGCATCATGAATTTTTAACCGATTTAGGACCAATTTTTGTATGATTGGGGATCGGCTGTATTAATATGGAACTGACATGAACACCAATTTTTGCATGGCTATGAGAGACTTTATATAACACCACGTACCAAATTTCAACTGGATCGGATGAATTTTGGCGTAGCTTTTCGGGACCCAAGATGCTCGGAGGTCCAAACTCTGGGGACTCGGTTTATAATGGGTACTTATATAGCTTAATGTAATGGACGATATGGAACCAACTTTTGCATGGTTTGTTAGAGACATATACTAAACAGCCACGTTTCAAACTTTCTAACCGGATCGAGTGAATTTTGCTCCTCCCAAGATGCTCCGGAGGTCAATCTGGGCACGGTTTAATATGAGGGCTATATATAATTAAGTGGACGCGATATGGCACGCAACGTTTTTGGCATGGGGTGTGTTAGAGACCATATACTCAAACACCAGTTAAACAAATTTCATAACCGAATCGAGATGAAATTTGATTCTCGTAAAGAAGGCTTCAGGCGAGCCAAATCTGGTAGTATGTCGGATGATATGGGACGCTATACGTTAAAAAGTGGCTCCAATTGTGGTCATTTGCCAATACAGTCCGAGCCGGCCGGACGGAATGCTTAGAAATCGGACTTAGAATTTCACCACGACGCAACGTCTTAGAACAATATTATCGATATGTTACATAACGAATGAAGTAATATACCCACCATCCTATTGTGGAAGGGTATAAAAAATTATTGGCGCAAAATCATGCCGCAGTTCAAATCTAACTATGTTTGAGAAGTGTACGAAATCTTATGCTTTTGGCTAGCATTGAACCAGTTTGTATGCACGTCTAGTGGCATAAAATATTTTGAGACATACTTGTGCTGGAAAAATTTTTTCAAGATCAAATATTTTTTTTTTTTCAATAAAAATGGAGATTATTTTAGGCAATTAGTCTTTAACAAGTGACTCTTCTGTGTGAAAAATAAAAACTTTCGTTGATCAAATAATAACTCCTGTACTATTTCCGCTGTAAATTAAGCTCATCATCCTGAAATATAATAACAATATAAAATTAGGCTGTGTGGACCCATTACTCGGTGCTTTTAGATGGTTCAATGTAACGGTTACATTGCCATGGCTATTGGAACATATGTTTACTCTCCTATAGGCTAATCATAAATGCTAAAGTTGCATTTTTACAAAAGATTGGAAATGGCCAATGAGCTGTAAATGAAGGTAATTACACCAAAATTTTGTAGTGTCATAATTATAAGTCCAAAAAAGATCAAATTTCATATACGTATTTTTAGATGCCTTGAATTGGTGGAATAAGACGTCTCGGCTCCACGAAGCTTATCGCCATGGTACAATCACACTCGCAGTGTCAATCGTGGAAATATTCATCAATATGTGTCTATCATTACTTGGAAAATAGCTTAATTAGGTGGATTGGCATTACCCGTCATACGTTGGTTAATGAATAAACGTTAAATGATCCTTGGCGGATTTGTAAGCTCCCAGATATTCTGTGGTGGGTTTTATCAGGCCTTGGAATTGGCTTTGCCGAAAGATTCTCAAAAAGTCAAGCCCAATTTTACAAATTGCTTTTAGTTATGGATCAAATGGCAGCAAACTATTATAAATGTAAATGCGCAAAATTATTGGTTTCTACAAAGCAATTTGAGGTTAGTGAACTGGAAGTTTTTCGCTTACTATGATTTCTTCACTTACCAACTTTATTATCGTTATAGTTGGCCAATAATTTGAAAAATCTTACTGGTATCCGCGACGGTAATGTCTGGCTTTAGCTTTCAAGGTATACTTATCGTTATAATACGAATGTGACCAGCGCTTGGACCATCGTTTTGTATTGATCCAACAGTGAATAGAAATTCTCATATCGGATTATTTGCATTTGTCAGCTTGTGCAGAGTAGGTTGGAATTTTGTAGGTAATTCTATCTTACTGGACCATTATAATTGTGCTCTCTCTGCTCTCATCTCTCTGTAGTTATACTCTGGCCGAAGGCGATTACAAATCGTTCAAATATGGCTGTTATGGAAATATATTTGCGCAATGGGTTTTGTAGATGGATACGGATACCTTGCCTTAGAATCCAGTGATAGAATAAGGTAAATATCCGAGAAGAATTAAATCGGTATGGACTAGCCTTAGTACTCCAAAGATCTATTATCCATCCATAATGTTTGTTTTTGAACCAATGTCGAAGACGTTTTACTAGGATTGACACCCTTGACCAATGGGTCTAGATTGAGGAACTCTGCGACTAGAATTTGATGTTGTCCGTACGGGAGTTGAACAGATGTTTTTTCGGTTAATTAGAAGTTTAGGTGCGGCTTTACATTATCTGATTTTATTTGCCGCAAAGATACTCAGTTTTGCTTTGGGAGAGAAGATTCTCCTGTGAAATAAGCGTCAATTCTGATTTAAGACGAGTTGGTATCCGAAAACAGGTTTAACCTTTCTTGATATAATGTCCCATTGAATTTTATGTTGAAGATCAACAATTGCGAGTGCCATAGGAAACAGAACGTCAAAAAGCCATAACGACCCATATGACTATCTCTGTTGTTGTAACAGTTTGTTGTGATTTCATCCATTTTTGTATGCCTTGCACGTGCAGCTTGTATCCACATCAGGAACACTGGACTGAAGATAAATGGGTTACAGAGTGATCTGGTGAGGATTTGGTTAGGTTTCCGCTTGAAGGCATGCGGAAGAGGTTTACGCGTATCATGTGGCCTTGGTTGCAGACTGGGACTCAACGTCAATACTTAAGCTGCTATACATTCGCATGATGGGGTATAAAATTGAAGATTGCCTGTGGTATATCAACGCAAGGAAAGTCCATTTCTCTTGTAAGCTTCTCACCGCTTCAAGCTACAGTTTTTAATGAACTTTTCTGTTCATACAATGTCTGGTATGCTGAACTGATACTAGAGCTCGTCGTTTGATAATGCTGGACTCCAACGCTCTGGAAGGTGATGTTCAACTCTTACATTGCCTGGGTGGTGTTTGGCTATCCAAAATGGCGATGTGATTTTGGATCGTTCTGTGATAATAACAATGCATACTGAGTAGATAACAGCGTAAATTGTGTCTACCACAGGGGTGATATTGGTCTCCACATTAACGATGATACATGGGTTAGGGTTTTAGGTTAAGGGTGCGCCCGATGTATCAGGCTCAACTTAGACCTATTGGTCCATGTTGTGATTAGCACATGGTTTGAACTTCTCTCTTATCCCTGAGTGCTGGCCGATTCCATGTTAAAGACTCAAATGACAAGGACTTCCTTTTTTATGGCCGAGTCCGAACGGCGTTTCCACATTGCAGGTGAAACCACTTAGAGAAGCTTTGAAACCCTCAGAAAATGTCACCAGCATTTACCTTCTGTCGCTGTTCCAATGGCAGCGGTTCTGACGGTTCTGTATGATTATTCCACTGCGTGTCATGTGTGTCCTGCAGGTGCTTCCACACTGGCGCTGGATAGTGGTACCCAAGGAACGGCTGGCCCCAATTGCCCTATATCATATAGTCACAAAGGGTATTCTTTCGTTATTCGCACCTCAAGTGCTGCGGGAAGCCACTTGGGACCTTGTTTTCTACGTCGGAGCTTAATCACAATTTCAGTGGAGAATCTTGGTGTATTTGTAGTCGGTATTATCTCGTACGTCGACTCTATAGCGTTCAGAAACTGCCTTGCATACTTTTCTGCCATGTATGATGAAAAGTGTCGCTGAGCGGTTTTGTTGTCTGTGTCCTTTAGCATTCAAATAGCTGGTCAGAATCAGGAAGGTAGATGTTTATTCGATGCAGTGTGGCTTATCCTACAATGGCCCGTAATACAGTCATCGCGCGTATATGATAGCAATCTTAACAACCGTCAGGAGGGGTTGGAATAGAGGATAGGTCGATGTTGAACGGGACGGTCGTAAACGCTTGGTGGTTGAACCATCTATTTATCTTACGGCTATTGTGTTATGGCCACTTTACCGGAATCTTTAGTTGGTAAGTTTGCTCAGCTAGAAAATCTCTCACAAGGTGGGGAGGAGTAGGTTAAATCGTCTGTACTGAAACACCAATGCTCGAGAAAGTTGGTCTAGTTCAGTGTGGAATCAGCCCCACCTACATTCCAGACACTCGTGATTTTACTAAGGAACAAATTGAGCGAGTGGTTTATGTACTCTCGCTCTGCAGTATTCCATATGCAGCAGCATCCAGGCGCTGTGTGTGGGTAATTGGTAACTT
>PGFW01031158.1:7594-27559 GCA_003123925.1 Haematobia irritans | reverse complement strand
TCCGCCTCCAGCAATTCTTATTCCAAAGATGTTGTATTTACTTTAATTTTGGTATTTGATTCCGGAGCCAAAGAAGCGGAAATACAAGTAAGGATACTTTTAAGACACAATTCTCTTTTAAATTGGGTTTTATGTACTAGTTTCTAGGAAGCAAATTTTAATTTTTCGCCTTTTCAGCTTTTTTTTCGTATGCTTCAAAGTCCTTTAAAAACGAGTTAACGACAACTTTATTTTCCAAATTAAGACTCGACTTCCAGACACTTTGAATGGCCTGAAACCATCTACGTCGAGCAAAATTGACTCGACTCCACAGCCCTGCTCGTCTTTTTTTATGTCTTTTTTTGGGACATTTGTATGTCTTTTTTAGGACATTTTTAAGTCGAAATGTTTGTCCTCCCAAGGCTTGTATATCTGTTATAGGACATATTCGGTATTTAGTTTGACTCCATAGTCGATGAATATGAGCGGGGAGCAATCACATAATTTTGATCTAAATAAATCGTCCTTAAATTAATTGAAGTGTTGCACAGAAAGAGATCTCATGAAAAAAAACAAAAACAGCAACTATATGGTCATTGTAGCACTAACAAAAAAAACACGTTCAATCATCAACAACATCATCATTATCATTGTTGTCTTGGTCGACGTCATGGCAATTGCTTTAGCTCTCAACTCTCTCACACTATGGCAATGTAGGATGGGCCACATAGGCCCTGGCTATAGCATTATACTCGTGTTCTCTTTCACGTTTGTTGGTTTTTCATGTTACCAACAACGCCCGAGATGAATGATGATGATTGTATGAGAGAATGCCAATCGTAGAGTATAGGGCATATTGTACAAGAGCAATGGGTGTGGATGAGTGTGTGTGTGTGGATATGTGTGCTAGCAAATGGGAGGATGGATGAATGCTTGGCTTAGAAATGGCTGTTAGCAGTTGTTCAAAGGTGTTACTGTTATGTTCCAGTCGTTTGTTGTAATTTAGCGTTCACTACCCCGTTGCTCCGATCTACGATTATTTAGTGTGTTGGTTTTTTCTCTTTTCTCGCAACAAAACGTTGTTAGACAAAATATAACAAACAACCATAACATTTGTATACAACCGAAAATATTTCACAACAATCCAATTGTCTGCATTTTTGTTTGACCGAATCGAAAAAAGTAATCGCTATTATTTTGTATTCCATTAAATCTGTCTGAGATTGTCCCCTACCAACCCCCAAGTGTTGTAATTGTAAATGAAATTAAAAAGGATTTCAATATAAAAATCCTATCATAAAATACACAAATTGTATTCCATTGGAATTACTGAGACAAGATTTAGTTTAACACCTTTCATAACACTTTTGGTGTTGCGCTGCTTTGTTTGTGCCTGGAGAAGAAAATGTTGACAATGATATAAACGTATTATGCGTAATATCAGCATTACGCATATAACATTTTCCATGTCAAAAATTAATATCTAACACTATCAGGCCGTAGATAAATTTGTCTAATTAAAGCTTCGCGCACTGACGTGATAAATATAATAGTTTTTTTAAGCCGATATATAATATCTCGGAATTTATAGCAAATTTGGAAATTCAGTTTAGTTTACCACACCTGCAAAAAATGTAAATTGTTTCCAATTCATTACTTTAATGTACATCTTAAGGGTGATCAGCTCTTCTAGAAATAGGCCTCCATCACACTTCACAAGAAGGGTGTTTTGAGTTATATAATTAATATTTTTTGCTTTCCGATTACAAAATTATGTTTCTATACTGCGTGCAAAAATCAAGCAATACGATTAGTGACACCACTCAAAAAAAGTGAACTCTCTATTTCACTAAAGCCAATTTAAATTTATTTTATTTCATGGAATTATTATGTTTGGAAAAAAATTTCTTTACTCTAATAATTTTTTGTGTGCGTTAGTTAAATTAACTAAACCCGAGGAAAAAAATATACTCAACTGAAGCATAAAGATTAACTAAATTCGTGTCTTCCACAAAATAGTTCAGAATTTCTTTAAATTTGTAAATTTTACCAAAAATGAGTCCATCATGAACTTCGTATGTCACTAAAGACATTCTTGCAATTTTGAACTCCAAGTTTTTCCTTCAAACTACAAAATTTTCTTTAACAAGTGAAAAAACTTAGTTATGTCTAATAAATTTTCTTGAATTTGTCGAAAAATATTTTCTTATTTTTATGACATCCGCGTGATGCCAACGTTTGTATACTGTTTATTTAAAATTTTTCTAAAATTAACCGAAAGTTTTCTTCCTGGTGGGTTCACTGTTTTTTCAGTGCACATATCTTTAAAATGTGGATCATATGACCTCACTAATCTTTCAGGGCTTAAGTGTAAATAATGGGGAAATGTACACCACACCCAGAAAAAAGTGCTCTCGAAACTAAAGGATTAAAATGTTCATCAATTAGTTTAGCCATTTTATCTCCACTCAGTTAATATTTTGTGTGAAATAATAAAATTACTTGTTTCAGTAAAAAATCCTAAACTGAAAGCAGTTAGGAATAGTTCATAAACTAGAATGGCATGGAATTTTACTAATACTGTTTTCTTCGCTGGGTATAAGAATTTACTACTGAACAAGACAATTTTATTCACTGATAACAAAGCATTCGTAAAAATAAACAAAACCGAACTAAAACCAAGTTTCCTCAAATTTAGTAAGATTTCTTATAAAATGATAATTCTGACTTCCTTTATTATAGAAAGCTTATCATACATACGAATAACACTTGGCATAGAAAAATATTTTAGTTCATTCGTACTAAGAAGTATTCAATCCTTTCAAAACTTAAGGAAACACACTTGTTAGAATATAGGAAAATTTCCTACATTTCTTTTATCTACCTGTAATCGATACCTGTCTTTGATGTAATCGATATGTTTGCGCGTGGGTTGTTTTTTTAAGTTGGAATCGCGTTGTTATGGTATACGGAGAGATTGTTAAAAAATAATATTATAAAAAACAAATAAAATATATAAAATATTTGTTATTTTAAATTAGTGAGAAATATGTTCGTTTTTCGAAAATTGGTTTATAAAAAAGAAAACACCAACAGAATAACAACCCCTTCATTCAACTTCATTTTGGAATCTTCAATTATCAGGTAATATTCAGTGACGCTAACCTTTTGTGAAAAAATTGGTTTTGGATTTTTTTGTTTATATTTGTAGGTATTGAAATTGTAAAGGTGGACAAAATTGCTAGGCAGCAAATTATTCAAAGTGAAAGGTACTACAAGAAGAAAAAATAATATTAATTAAAGGCCAGTCGATGCTATTGATTAAAATAAATAATTAATAATTTAATAATGTCTTTTATTGAAGAAAAAATTGCTTATATAAATACATAAAATTGTATTTAAAACGAAGGTAAGCAGATCTAACTTTGATGTAAAAGGTTTACCACAAATATAAGATGTTGTCAAATGAATGGAAAAAGTTCAATAAAATCATTCCATATACGAATATATAATCAGTAAATTTTTTCATAATCTGTAGAATAAGTGTACATTAAATATAGGAAAATGTTAAAAAAATATACGGAATGCATTCTAAATCTACGAATTATATCACATCATTAAAATATAATTGTGTACGAAGTTCAAACTTTACAATGAGTTCATTTTAACTAAAGAAAGAAAAGTCACTTTTTTCTGGGTGATATATTATATTCGTCAATCTAAGCCGTAAGAGTACTCTCGCCGCCGTAAGTCAAGAGTAGGCAATAAGGCCAAATCAATTCTTGATCATAAGAATTATTATATTTGAGTTCAAATATTTCAAAGATCTTTGACCTTTCATTTATAAGAATTTTGGTATTTATTCGAAGACACTTTTAGTGAACTATTTTGCTTTAAAAATCTAGGATCAATAAAATTAACATTAGGATACCAATCTCATTTATCGAGTTATTCACATCTCTTTTCGCGGTATATTAATAAGCTATTCACTTCAAAAACATGCCAGTTTAAAATCAAATTATAACGGCTACTTCAAAGTAAACAATGTTTTCTTAATTAAAAAAAGAAACTTTAACAAAAGATACAAAATCCTCAAAATAGTCTTAGCCTACACGGTGAAAAAGACTGTTTTTCATATGTTTGGCTATAACCTTATATGTTCGGAACACAAATTTTTTAACAGCAATATTTTTGAGTGCAAGCATATAATGTTCATCAAACTAGCATAACATGTTTTGGGACATATATGTTAATATGTTAGAACATATTATGTTTGGGACATAAAATGTTTGTAAATATAATATGCTTGGATGCAAACATATATTAATTTAGAAATAGCCTATAAACATATATGTGTTTAGTAGCTTGGAGCGCTATTTAACAGGGAGCGATATTGAATTAAGTTGATGGTTGTTGCTTGTTATTACAAAATTAACAATTTTATGTTTCCTGGGCAATTGATTCAGCTACTTCTTTGATCCTTACAAACTGTGTGGTCCGCTGTTCGAATCCCCGTCCGGCAAAAGGTAAAATTAAAATAAAAAAATCATAAAATTGAATAATTTCTTCTACAATGTTTGTATTACAGAAAAAGGTGCTAAGAACTAAAAAATCTCGTGGAAGTGAGAAAGATGTGGGGGAATATACAATTGGGCAGAAACAAAATTTTGAGCATTCAGGTCGAAAACCTATGTTGTTAGCACCTATATTACCTGTTTATTTTCATAATTCATTATGATTGTAAAATATTATAATAATAAATAAAATATTTGAGCACAAATATTGTTTGGGAGAAATTTTTTTAAGCATATAAGTATTTTTGGTGCAAAATTGCTTCCAAACACTATTATATGTTCACATAATAACATATTGTTTTTTGGAAGACAACATTATTGAATTTGGGATGCAAAAATACAAAATGTTGGAACTTAGACACCCAAACATATATTGTTTAGACCAATATGCTTTCAAACATATTATATATTGGAAGAGATCAAACATATAAATGTTTGGGCAATACCAAAAAATGTATATGCTTGAAGCAAAATATGTTTGGGAGTATATGTTACAGAAGCGATTTTTTGTGAGCGTGTATATTTGAAGAGGTTTTATCTTAAATCCAAAGATTCAACACTTCAATTAATTTAAGGACGATTTATATTTAGATCAAAATTATGTGATTGCTCCGCCGCTCATATTCATTCGACTATGGAGTCAATCTAAATACCGAATATGTCCTAAGTAACAGATATACAAGCCTTGGGAGGACAAACATTTCGACTTAAAAATGTCCTAAAAAAAGACATAACAAATGTCCCAAAAAAAAGACATAAAAAAAAGACGAGCAGGGCTGTGGAGTCGAGTCAATTTTGCTCGACTCCGCCTCCAGCAATTCTTATTCCAAAGATGTGTATTTACTTTAATTTTGGTATTGATTCCGGCCAAAGAAGCGGAAAATACAAGTAAGGATACTTTTAGACACCAATTTCTTTTAAAGTTGTGTTTATGTACTTGAGTTTCTAGAAGCCAAATTTTAATTTTTTCGCCTTTTCAGCTGTTTTTTTATTCGTATGCTTTCAAAGTCCTTTAAAGAAACGATTACGATCAACTTTGATTTTCCAATTAAGAAAATCGACTTCCAGACACTTTGAATGGCCTGAAATCCATTACTTCATTTCAAGTTGTTCGATAAAAATCCTAATGGTGTCTAGTTGTCGAAATATTTCTTTAGTTATAGATAGGAAGTGTGTTTTCCAAGTATCGTTCGCCGAAGTCGGAGTCGATTCAAATTATTTTACGACCCGGGCTCCGACTCTCAGTAAAATCTTCAGACTCTGACTACAAGACTACGACCCGGCTCCGACTCCAAGGCCCGCTTGGCGAGGACAATATTTTTCGACTTAAAAAATGAGGCTCATCTCTTAATTTCTACCTACGAAAATTCCGGATCAGAATCTCGTTGGACTTTGCTGCTATAGTTCGACATTTTAAATTTTTTGCATTAACATACAGCCACCCTGTACTGCTTTCAATTACTCGGACACCAAAGGGAATGTGATTCAGATTAATTAAAGATTGACCAAGGAAATTTTTTCATTTGACATAACGGACTATGAAAATTCATTTAAGACTATGAAATTTTCATTAATAGATAAAATGTTTTCTATTAAATAGAAAATGCATGACAATAAACTGAAAATTTCATTTTAAATATATGCAATTTTTTTGGTTTGACTAATTTTGATTTAAAAATGTTATTACTCTTATAAAGCTTCCTTTATCAGTGTTTATAATTTTGGGTCCAGGACCTATTACTTCTGACGATCACATTTCCATACAAACTCAAAGCTAGCTTAGTATCTTTCGACAACCCTACTGGTGTCCGGTATTCCCTAACAGCGCGCTCCAGGGTACTCTAATGAACAGAAGTCCCGATCCCATGTAAAATGTCCTTACTCCCCCACTGCAACATACACACACACAATTAAAATTTAAAAAAAAAAACAAACTTTTGTATTAATATCTAAAGATATTCTATATGGATTTTTAATTTATTTATTTATTTTATTTTCCAAAACAAATTCCGGCATTTTTAAACATTTCTCTTCTAACTTAATTAATATTTTTTGCGACAGAGATTTATCTCGATGTATCAACTACGAATTATCAAGACAACTAATGAAAACAACCAGATAAATTTGCCTAACATTTCGATCGATGCCAAAACCATCATCCGCAATTAATCTTATTGAAAAAAAACAAAAATAATAATAATACCATGGCGTTTACAAAGATACATCCATTTGCTTATATGTATGTGTCGTCCGTTAAAACCATTTTGATTTCGGATGCATTAATTTGGCATCTTAATTGCTAAAATACATAATTTTTTGAGAAATAAATTTTTCTTAAAATAACAACGCCACGTTTTTTAGATTGAACTATATTAATGGTCTTTGTATACGATTTCCATTTTAATTCACTGTTTTTATTTGGAAAGATATGTGCAAACAATTTGGCAATTTAACGCGACCAAATTATAAGCAGCCGGTGGGACTGAAAACCACACTAACAAAGCTGTTTCAACCGCTACTTGTTCGTCATACGATTTGGTCATAATAAGGGCGTTAAATTTGCCTTTATTCTGTGAGTATTGTATTTTTTGAAACTGAACCAGATTCATGAATTCCATTTGGTTATCCGATCCGACCGATGTACACACCACCACCACACACCCTGGAAAATCTAATTAATTCTTTAAGCAAACTTGAGCTTATGAATTTTGTGCTAACTCAAAAAATAATTTAATATACATTGCCATTAATGACAAACATTTTTTTCCTATAAAAAATGGCAATCTTTTGTTCCACTCAAACTTTGATTAATATTCATCTATACCTTTGATGTGGCCATTAAATACTTTGTCGGAAATTTAACTACCACTTCCTATATTATACAAGTGGGACACTAAATTGACCTCCAGAATTTAATATACAATCCTTTGCAGTTTATCCAGTTTATTCCATCTAGAGATATTATTTTCATTGATCGCCTGAATAATCAAATTGCCGACGGGGATTTACACACCAAATGAGTGACATATTATCCAATTATGGAGGAAAATTAAGGCAATTTGATTTTATTAAGTTATTGAAAAGGAAAATGCCAGATACCTAATAACAGCTTAATTACAAATCTGGCGTTAAGAAGAGATAAATTCTATTTGGTCTTATCATCTTAATCTAAGTGGAGAAAACATACAAATGTAACACAAGATACTGATAATATGGCACGCGCTATAACATTTGACTCGTTTTCATCAGAAAAATGATCTGAACTTTATAATTCGTTTTAATTAGTTCTTGGAAGCTTCATCGGCACTAATATTGAACATTGAATGATACAGTCTGTGAATACACTATTCCTTTAACAGGATTGATCGCATAATATAAAAATTAAAACTGTGGTTGGAGGTTTTCCGAAATTCGATCTCAATTAAAATAGAAGATTGATATTGCCAATATGTGCAATATTGTTCGCTGGATAAAGAAAATTTGCTGAAGAAAGCGTTTTTTTTCCAAACGAAAAACATTAAGTATGAAGGAAACTTTTTTTATACCTCTACTCATATACAAACTATTCTAAGAAATGAGTCCATCACACGTTCGCCTTATTGAAATATAAATCCTGTAAATGCTAAAACTTAATTTAGACTTTAGTAAAGAAATTTAATGGAAGTACTCAGACATCTTACCGTATTCTTTAGCTTTTACGAACTAGTCTGTAAGCGATTTTTTATATCCAGAGACTTAAATAAATAAATAAAATTAATCGTTGGAATTTATTACATTCCAATATTTTTAACTGATCACAAACGACAATAACAACTTGAAATTGGATACACAATTAATTATTGTTTGAATTAAAATATTTGTTGATACTATTGAATTTTTTTTTATTCAAATATAAATATTTAAAATTTGTTGACTTGAAAAAAAATGGCAATTTATACGCAATTTAATAACTGAATAGAAATTGAAGTTTAATTTGTATGCAAATTTAAATTTAGTTAAGGGAACAATACCCATTGCAGTTTCAGCATGGCAGTGTTCATTGCAAAATATATGGCATGTCATTGCCATGTTAATAAAAAATAAACAGAAATGTCGGTCGGCTCAAGTTTAAAATATTTTTTGTGTAATACGAAGCAAAACAACGCTATTGCATTTTAAGGACAAGAATATTTGACCTCACCGGCAATTAATTTTTTTAGTGCGACGAAAAAAGACTGTTTTTCATATTTTATGGGTGTAAAAATTAATATGTTTGACACTCATAAATTTTTTCACAACAAAATTTCTTAAGTTGCAAGCATATAATGTTCATAAAACGTAGCATAATATAATGTTTGCGACCATCATATGTTATATATGATAAGAAATCTTATGTTTGGGACATAAAATGTTGCAATAAAATTAATATGCTTTGTATGCAAACATTACTATTATATAGAAATAAGCTATAAAACATATATGTGTTTAGAAAGAAAACCTTGAGAGTATGCTAACAAGTAAACTAGTAGAAGTAAACCAATTGGCTCCTTAAAAATATATTACACAAAGAAATTTCATAAAAATTTTTTCTACCAGTGTATGTAGGTGAAAACAAATAATATGTTTTAAATCAATAAAACAATTATTTGTTTGGACCAATCCTGAAATCATATATGGCTTGAAGCAAATGTGTTTTGGGATATGTTTACAGAAGCGATTTTTTTAGGGTGTATTTTGCGCTTCTAAATTTAGTTGTTAATGTTGGAAAATCCGAAACATACTAGTAGTACGCCACTTTTCTCTAGTTCTAGTTAAATTGTGGTTAGTTAAATTTTTTTTATTCTGCATATGTGTACCTGAAAAAATATTTTAGACCTAATATGAAAGATAATTGGCAACATAAATTTTAGGGAGCACTGTATTACCAAAAATTTTAAGAGACAATTTTCTTTGAATAAAGAAACTTTAATTTTTTTATATTAGCTTCCAAATCGATTACATTTAGCATATTATTAAAATTCTAATACGAGCTAATTGACATGAATATAAGGAATTGGTATATTCAAAGAAAATGCAAATATCCCGCCATCTTACAAGCCTGAATTATACATAATGTTTCAGTTGTTGGCTATAGACCATTATCCATAGTCTCATAGTAAGATCTGGCTGGGTGAATGATTCAATTTGGACATTATATGTTAATTATGAAAAAATACATACGAGACATCATTTCTCCAAAGTTAACCATCTTTAACACAGACCTCTGTGCATATTGCTTCTCATATAGCTGCAATCCCTTTAATCTTAGTTTGTTTTCCTTCCATTTTTAAATATTATACAATAAAGCTTCGAAATTTGCGTTCCTTTGTTAATAATCGTAGGTCTTTGAAGTAAGGTATATTTCTTTAAAGTAAAGAAAACCAATTTTGATTTAAAAAAATATTCTTTAAATTAAGGAGCTATTAAAATCTTAGAATTAAAAAAAAAAAAATCAAAAACTTCAATATAGGCCTAATAATATTTTTAAGAATTTTGAAATCTTTGGTTTTCGAAAATTAAGAAATATTTTTTTTAACTTCTGAAAGTAATGCTGTCATGAATGTTGAGTTTTCACTGACTTTTGGTTGTACATAAAGTTTTTGTTAAAAATAAATAGGGCAAAGTAAATAACAAGTATAATACGGCCCGTAAGTTTCGCCAGGCCCGAATCTTATGTACCCTCCAGCCATGGATGCGTAGAAAATCTTCTACGAAAGACTGTCATCCAACAAATTTCAACTCACGTGTTGTTAAATATCATAACTACCACACTTTACCAAATTTCAACGCAGAATCGGATGAATTTTTTGCGCTTCTTCCAAAGGCAAGCCGGGGTCAATGTGGGATCGTTTTTAATATGGGAGCTATATATCATATTATGGACTGGATATGAACTATTTCCTGCAGTGGTTGTTGATACCATATACTCAACATCAACGTTAACAAATTTCATAACCGAATCGGATAGCATTTTGCTTCTTCCAAGGGGCTCCGGAGGTCAAAATCTCGGGATACGGTTTATATGGTGGCCTATATATAATTATGCAAACGCGATATTCGACCATTTTGCAATGGGTGTTTGAGCCATATATTAACCATCACGTACCAAATTCAACTGAATCAGAAATAATTTGGTCTTCCAAGAAGCTCCGGAGTTCAAAATCCTGGTGATGGTTTATATGGGGCTATATATAATTATCGACCGAATGGACTCATTTTGCATGGCCATTAGATACCATATACTTACATCATCGTCAAATTTCAGCCGGAATCGGAATGAAATTTGTTTCTCTTAGAGGCTTTTGCAAGCCAAATCGGGGGATCGTTATAGGGGGCTTATATAATTATGTACCGATCGTGGACCAATTTTTTGCATGGTTGTTAGGGACCATATACTAAACACCAATGACCAAATTTCAGCCCGGATGTGTATGAAATTTTGGTACATGGTGTTAGTATATGGTCCCTAACAACCATGCAAAAATTTGGTCCACATCGGTCCATAATTAATATATAGCCCCCTATAAAACGCGATCCCACCGATCTTGCTTTGCAAAAAGCCCTCTAAGAGAAACAAATTTCATCCGATCCGGCTGAAATTTGTAGCATGATGTAAAGTATACTGGTATCCTAATGGCCATGCAAAAATTGGTCCATATCGTCGATAATTATAAATATAGGCCCCCATATAAACCATCACCAGATTTGAACTCCGAGCTTCTTGAAGACCAAAATTCATCTGATTCAGTTTAAATTTGGTACGTGATGTTAATATAATGGGCTCAAACACCCATGCAAAAATTGTCGATATCGGTTCATAATTATATATAGGCAGCCATATAAATCCGATGCCCCAGATTTGAACCTCCGGAGCCCCTTGGAAGAGCAAAATCTATCCGATTCGTGGAAATTTGGTACGTGAATGTTAGTATATGGTATCCAACAACCATGAGGAATTAGTTATATCAGTCATAATTATATATAGCTTCCCATATTAAACCGATCCCCACATTTGAACCTCCGTGCCTTTTGGAGAAGCAAAATTCATCGATCTGGTTGAAATTTGGTAAGTGGTGGTAGTATATGAATATTTAATAACGCACCGTGAGTTTGAAATTTGTGATGACAGTCTTTCGTAGATAGTTCTACCGCAATCCATGGTGGAGGTACATAAGATTCGGCCTGGCCGAACTTACGGCCGTATATACTTGTTATTTACTTTTTGCTATTTATTTTTAACAAAACTATTCATGTACAACCAAAAGTCAGTGAAAAACTCAACATTATGACAGATACTTCAAAGTAAAAAAATATTTTCTTAATTTCGAAAACCAAAGATTCAAAATTCTAAAAAAATAATATTAGCGCTATATTTAATTTTTTTATTTTTTTTTTTTTAATTCTAAGATTTAATAGCTCACTTAATTTAAAGAATATTTTTTTAAATCAAAAATGGTTTCTTAACTTTAAAGAAAATATACCTTACTTCAAAGACCTACGATTTTAACAAAGAACGCAAATTTCGAAGTTTATTGTAAATATTTAAAATGGAAAGGAAAAAATAAGATTAAGGATTGAGCTATTTGAGAAGATGATGCACATGAGGTGTGTAATGATGGTTCAACTTTGGAGATGATTCTCGTATGTAATTTTCATAATTAACATATAATGTCCAAATTGAATCATCTCACCCAGCCAGATCTTACTATGGAAGACTATGGAAATGTCTATTAGCCAACACTGAAACATATGTATAATCAGGCTTGTAAGATGGGTATTTGGCATTTTCTTTTGAATAATACCAATTCCTTAATATTCATGTCCAATTAGCTCGTATTAGAATTTTAATAATAGTGTAAAGTAATCATTTGGACTAATATAAAAAATTAAAGTGTTTTTTATCAATAGAAATTGTCTCTTAAAATTTTGGTAATACCACGTGTCCTAAATTTATGTTGGCATTATCCTTTCAATATAGGTCAATATTTTTTTCATGTGTACACACATATGAGAATAAAAAAATTTAACTTAACACAGTTTAACTGAGAACTAGAGAAAAAGTGGGTACTACTAGTATGTTCGGATTTTCCAACATAACACTAAATTAGAAGGCCTAAATATCACCCCTAAAAAAATCGCTTCTGTAACATATGCCCCAAACACATTTTGCTTCAAGGCATATATATTTTCAGGATTGGTCCAAAAAATAATTGTTTGTATTGTTAAAACATATATGTTTCACCTACATACACTGGTAGAAAAAAATTTTATGAAATTTTCTTTGTGTAATATATTTTTTAAGGAGCAAATTGGTTACTTCTACTAGTTTACTTGTAGCATACTCTCAAGGTTTCTCTTTCTAAAACACATATATGTTTATAAGACTATTTCTATATAATAAGTTTTGCATACAAGCATATTATTTTGCAAACATTTTATGTCCAAACATAAGATCTTCTATCATATCTAACATATATGGTCCAAACATATTATGCTAGTTTATTGAACATTATATGTTTGCACTTAATAATTTTCTGTGTTAAAAAATTTGAGTTCCAAACATATAATTTTTACACCAAAACATATGAAAAACAGTCTTTTTCGGTCCGCACTAAAAAAATATTGCGCGGGAGTCAAAATATTTCTGTCCTTAAAAATGCGAATACAGTGTCTTTGCTTCGTATACACAAAAAATATTTTAAACTTGAGCCGAGACATTTCTTTTTTTTTTATGACAATGGCAATGAACACTGCCATTATGGCAATGAACACTGCAATTGCTGAACGCAATGGTATTGTTCCTTAACTAAATTAAATTTTCATAAAATTAAACTTCAATTTTATTCAAGTTATTAAAATTGGTATAAATTGCATTTTTTTCAATCAAAATTTTTAAATATGTTATATTTGATAAAAAAATTCAAATAGTTCAACAAATATTATTAAAAAAAATTAATTGTATCAATTAAAGTTTTATTGTGTTTGTGATCAGTTAAAAATTAATTGGATGAATAAATTCCACGATTATTTATTTATTTATTTAAGTCTATGGATATACAAAAATCCTTAGCAGACTAGTTCGTAAACTAAAAATAGTAAGATTCTAGTACTTCAATTAAATTTTTTTGATAAGTCTAAAATTAAGTTTAGATTTACAGGATTATATTCAATAAGCGAACGTGTGATGGACTCATTTCTAGAATAGTTTTGTAGTATGGTAGAGGTATAAAAAGTTTCCTCATACTTAATGTTTTCGTTTGGAAAAAAACGCTATTTCACAATTTTCTTTATCCAGCAACAATATTGCACATATTGGCAATATCAATCTTCATTTATTGAAGATCGAATTTCAAAACCCAACACAGTTTAATTTTATATTATGCGATCAATCCTGTTAAAGAATATGTATTCAAGACTGTATCATTCAATGTTCAATATTAGTGCGATGAAGCTCAAAGAACTAATTAAACGATTTAAAAGTTCAGATCATTTTTAAACGGTCAAATGTTTAGCGCGTGCCATATTATCAGTATCTTGTGTTACATTGTTATGTTTTCTCCACTAGAATTTAAGATATAAGACCAAATTGAATTATCTCTCTTACGCCAGATTTTTAA
Source organism: Haematobia irritans (assembly GCA_003123925.1). Lineage (NCBI taxonomy): Eukaryota > Metazoa > Arthropoda > Insecta > Diptera > Muscidae > Haematobia > Haematobia irritans. Next base: position 13,371 of record PGFW01031158.1, on the reverse strand, counting down.
TTAAGGCTGTATAGGTATCTGGCATTTTCTTTTCAATAACTTAATAAATCAAATTATTGTGATAATATGTCACTCATTTGGGTGTAAATCCCCGTCGCATTGATATCAGCGATCATGAAAATAATATCTCTAGATGGAATAACGGATAAACTGCAAGGATTGTATATTAATTCTGGAGGTCAATTTGAGTCGTCCACTTTATAATATAGGAAGTGGTATTAATATTTCCGACCAATAGATTTTAATGCACATCAAAGGTATAATGAATATAAATCAATTGAGTAACAAAAAATTCCCATTTTTATAAAAAAAATGTTTTCATTAATGCAATGTATATTAAATTATTTTTGATAGCACAAAATTCAACTCAATTTGCTTAAAAATTAATTAATTTTCCAGTGTGTGTGTGTGTGTACATCGCTCGATACGATAACCAAATGAATTCATAATCTGGTTCATTTCAACAAAATACAATCTCACAAATAAAGAAATTTAAACGCCCTGTATTATGACCAAATCTATACGAACAAGTAGTTAAACACTTTGTTATGTGTTTTCAGCCCACGGCGATGCTTATAATTTGTCGCTTTAAATGCAAATTTGTTTCACATATCTTTCCAAATAAAACAGTGAATTAAAATGAATCGTATACAAAACCATAAATAGTTTCATCTAAAAACTGGGTGTCATTAAGAAAATTTAGTTCTCAAAAATTATGTATTTTAGCAATTAAATTGCAAATTAATGATCCGAAATCAAATGGTTTAACACGACACATACATATAAGCAATCATTATCTTGGTAAACTCATTATTATTATTATTTTTTTTTTTTTTTTCAATAAATTAATTCGGATATGTTTTGGCATCCGATCAAATGTTAGGCAATTTATCTGTTGTTTTCATTAGGTTGTCTGATATTCGTAGTTGATACATCGAATAAATCTCTGTCAAAACTATTAATTAAGTTAGAAGAGAAATGTTAAAAATGCCGGAATTGTTTTGGAAAAAAAATAATAAATAAATAAAAATCCATTAGAATCTTAAATATTAATACAAAAGTTTGTTGTTTTTTTAAATTTAATTGTTGTGTTATTTTCAGTGAGATAAGGACATTTTACATGGATCACTTTTTCATTAAGTACCTACCCTATTAAATACCGACACCAGTAGGTTGTCAAAATACTAACTAGCTTTGATTTGTATGGAATGTGATCGTCAGAATAATAGGTCCTGGACCCAAACATTATAACACTGATAAAGGAAGCTTTATAAAGAGTAATAACATTTTTAATCAAAAATAGGTCAACCAAAAAAATTGGATATATTTAAAATGAAATTTTTCATTATTGTCATGCATTTTCTATTTAATAGAAAAACATTTTATACTATTATGAAAATTTTCATAGTCTTAATGAATTTTCATAGTCGTTATGTCAATGAAAAAATTTCTTGGTCATCTTTAATTAATCTGAATCACATTCCCTTTGGTGTCCGAGTAATTGAAGAGCATACAGGGTGGCTGGTATGTAATGCAAAAATTTAAAATGTCGAATATAGCAGCAAAGTCCAACGTATTCTGATCCGGAGATTTTCGTGGTAGAAATTAAGAGATGAGCCTCATTTTTAAGTCGAAAAGTTTGTCCTCGCAACAGCGGCTGTGGAGTCGGAGCCGGAGTCGTAGTCTTGGAGTCAGAGTCTGAAGATTTTACTGGAGTCGGAGCCGGAGTCGTAGAAATATTGCTCGACTCCGACTTCGGCGAAACATACTTTGAAAAACACTTCCTATCTTTATAACTAAAGAAATATTTCGACAAACTAGACACCATTAGGATTTTTAATCGAACAACTGAAAATGAAGTAATGGATTTCAGGCCATTCAAAGTGTCTGGAAGTCGAGTCTTAATTTGAAAATAAAGTTGTCGTTAACTCGTTTTTAAAGGACTTTGAAAGCAATCGAAAAAAAAAGCTGAAAAAGCGAAAAATTAAAATTTGCTTCCTAGAAACTAGTACATAAAACCAATTTAAAAGAGAATTGTGTCTTAAAAGTATCCTTACTTGTATTTTCCGCTTCTTTGGCTCGAAATAATACCAAAATTAAAGTAAATACAAATCTTTGGAATAAGAATTGCTGGAGGCGGAGTCGAGCAAAATTGACTCGACTCCACAGCCCTGCTCGTCTTTTTTTATGTCTTTTTTTGGACATTTGTATGTCTTTTTTAGGACATTTTTAAGTCGAAATGTTTGTCCTCCCAAGGCTTGTATATCTGTTATAGGACATATTCGGTATTTAGTTGACTCCATAGTCGATGAATATGAGCGGGGAGCAATCACATAATTTTGATCTAAATAAATCGTCCTTAAATTAATTGAAGTGTTGAATCTTTGGATTTAAGATAAAACCTCTTCAAATATACACGCTCACAAAAAATCGCTTCTGTAACATATACTCCCAAACATATCTTGCTTCAAGCATATACATTTTTGGGTATTGCCCAAACATTTATATGTTTGATCTCTTCCAATATATAATATGTTTGAAAGCATATTGGTCTAAACAATATATGTTTGGGTAGTCTAAGTTCCAAACATTTTGTATTTTTGCATCCAAATTCAATAATGTTGTCTTCCAAAAAACAATATGTTATTATGTGAACATATAATATGTTTGGAAGCATTTTGCACCCAAAAATATTATATGCTTAAAAAAATTCTCCCAAACAATATTGTGCTCAAAATTTTATTTATTTATATATTTACAATCATAATGAATTATGAAAATAAACAGGTAATATAGGTGCTAACAACATAGGTTTTCGACCTGAATGCTCAAAATTTTGTTTCTGCCCAATTGTATATTCCCCACATCTTTCTCACTTCCACGAGATTTTTTAGTTCTTAGCACCTTTTTCTGTAATACAAACATTGTAGAAGAAATTATTCAATTTTATGATTTTTTTATTTTAATTTTACCTTTTGCCGGACGGGGATTCGAACAGCGGACCACACAGTTTGTAAGGAATCAAGATAGCTGATCAATTTGCCAAGGAAAAATAAAATGTTAATTTTGTAATAACAAGCAACAACCAATTCAACTTAATTCAATATCGCTCCCTGTTAAATAAGCGCTCCAAGCTACTAAACCATATATTTATAAGGCTATTTCTAAATAATATATGTTTGCATCCAAGCATATTTATATTTTACAAACATTTATGTCCCAAAACATAATATGTTCTAAAGCATATTAACGATATATATGCGCAAACAATGTTCTTGCTAGTTTATGAACATTATATGCTTGCACTCAAAAATATTGTTGTTAAAAAATTTTGTGTTCCAAACATATAATGTTTATAGCCCAACCATATGAATAAACAGTCTTTTTCATCCGTTGTAGCTAAGACTTATTTTGAGGATTTTGTATCTTTTGTTTAAAGTTTTTTTTTAATTAAGAAAACATTGCTTTACTTGAAGTAGCCGTTATAATTTGGGATTTTTAAACTGGCATTTTTTTTGAACGTGAATAGCTTTATTAATATACCGCGAAAGAAAGAGCTGAAAACTCGATAAATGAGATTGGTATCTAATGTTAATTTTATTGATCCTAGATTTAAAGCAAAATAGTTCATAAAAGGTTTCATAAATACCAAATTCTTAATGAAGGTCAAATCTTTGGAAATATGTTGAACTCAAAATATATAATTTCTATGAATCAGAATTGATTTGGCCTTATTTGCCCCCTCTTGTTTGAGTTCAAGCGGACTAAATGGACCCACCGTGCGGCGAGATACTCTTACGGGCTTAGATTACGAATACAATATCGTGCACCCGAAAAAGTGGACCTCTTCTTTAAAGTTAAAATGAATCATCTGTGAAAAGAAAAGTTGAACTGTCGTAATAGAGCGGCCAAAGACATTTTTATTTGTTTTGGAATGATGTGATTTTTCGTAGAAATATAGGTAGAATGCATTCCGTATATTAGTTAACATTTTCCTATAGTTTATGTACCACTATACTACAGAATGAAAAATTTAACTGGAATTGATTCGTATATTGGAATGATTTTATTGAACTTTTTTCATTCATTTGGACAAATCTTCATATTTGTGGTAAACCTTTTAGCTCAAAGTTAGATCTGCTTACCTTCGTTTTTAAATACAATTTTATGTATATTATATAAGAATTTTTTCTACATAAAAAGACATGTTTTTATTACATATATTAAATATATTTATTTAGAAATCACAGCAATCGACTGGCCTTGAAAATATTAAAGCAGCATTTTTTTCTTCTTAGTAGTACCCTTCACTTTGAATAATTTGCTGCCTAGGCAATTTGTCCACCTTCTACATTTCATACCTACAAATATAAACAAAAAAAATCCAAAACCCAATTTTTCACAAAAGGTTTAAGCGTCACTGATATTACCTTTGATAATTGAAGATTCCAAAATGAAGTTGAATGAAAGGGGTTGTTATTCTTGTTGGTGTTTTCTTTTTTTATAAACCAATTTTCGAAAAACGAAACATATTTCTCACTAATTTAAAAATAAACCAAATATTTATATATTTTATTTTGTTTTTTATAATAATTATCTTTTTTAACAATCTCTCTCGTATAACCATAACAACGCGATTCCAACTTAAAAAAACAACCACCCACGCGCAAACATAAGATTTACATCCAAAACAGGTATGATTACAGGTAGATAAAGAAATGTGGAAATTTCGCTATATTCTAACAAGTGTGTTTCTTAAGTTTGAAAGGATTGAATACTTCTTAAGTAACACGAATGGAACTAAATTTTTTTATGCGCAAGTGGTTATTCGTAAGTATGATAGCTTTCTATAATAAGGAGTCAGAATTATCATTTTATAAGAAATCTTACTAAATTTGAGGAAACTGGTTTTAGTTCGGTTTTTGTTTATTTTTAGCGAATGCTTTGTTATCAGTGGAATTAAAATGTCTTGTTCAGTAGTAAATTCTTATACCCAGGCGAGAAAAACAGTATTGAGTAAAAAATTCCATGCCTAATTCTAGTTTATGAACATTCCTAACGCTTTCAGTTTAGGATTTTTTTTACTGAAAACAAGTAAATTTTATTATTTTTCACACAAAATATTAACTGAGTGAAATATAATGGCTAAACTACATTGATGACATTTTTATCCTTTAGTTCGAAGACACTTTTTTTTCTGGGTGTGGTGTACATTTCCCCATTATTTACACTTAAGCCTCTGACAAGATTAGTGAGGTCATTGATCCACATTTTAAAAGATATGTCACTGAAAAAACAGTGAACCCACCAGGAAGAAAACTTTCGTTAATTCTTAGAATAAATTTTAAATAAACAGTATTGTAACAAACGTTGGCTATCACGCGGACATGTCATAAAATAAGAAAGATATTTTTCGACAAATTCAAAGAAAATTTATTAGACATAACTAAGTTTTTCACATTTGTTAAAGAAAATTTTGTAGTTTGAAGGAAAAAACTTGGAGTTTCACAAATCTGCAAGAATGTCTTTAGTGACATATGAAGTTCATGATGGACTCAGTTTTTTGGTAAATTTTACAAATTATAAAGAAATTCTGAACTATTTGTGGAGACATCGAATTTAGTTAATCTTTATTGCTTCAGTTGATGTATATTTTTTTGCGTGTCCCCGGGTTTAAGTTAATTTTAACTAACGAACAACAAAAAATTATTAGAGTAAAGAAATTTTTTCCAAAACATAATAATTCAATGAAATAAAAAATAAATTTAAATCTGGCT
>PGFW01031149.1:16072-37657 GCA_003123925.1 Haematobia irritans | reverse complement strand
AATTTCTAATTTCATAAGATAACATTTGTCAATATTTTATTTCTGATCCTGAAAGTTGTGTGAAAATTTTAATTTTTCTATAGAAAATGTTGTAAAGTTTTTATTTCTATCGAGAAATTTGTCAAATTAGATATTTATATGAAAATTCTTGTAATAAACTTTTTATTATGCTATAGAAAATTGTGTCAATGTATTTCTATCGAAAATTATCTGTCAAAATGTTTATTTATATAAATTTTTCAAAATTTTATTTACTATAGAAAATATATTGTCAAAATTTTATTTCTATTAGAAAATGTTTGTCAAAATTTATAGTTCTCAATAGAAAATTTTTAGTATAACAAAAATTATTCTATATAAGAATTTGTGTCACAAATAGTTATTACTATACATATTTTTGTCAAAAATTTTATTCTCCAATAGAAAATTTTTGTCAAAGATTGGTAATTATCATGTAAAAGAAAATTTATGTCAATAATTTGATTGTTAATAGAAATGTTAGATAAAATCTCTGAGTTTCAGCTAGACATTTCTGATCAAAAATTTAATAATTATTATGAGAAATTTATTGTCAAATTTTTTTCAATAAGAATAATTTTTAAAATTTATTATATCTATAGCAAAAATGTTTGTCAATTTTTTTTCTAGTTTGATATTAATTAAAAAATTGTGGAAGAACTGTTAAATTTCTATAGAAATGTAGTCGAAAATTATTGATTGTCTATCGAAAATTTTGCTCAAAAATTTGTATTTCTATCGAAATGGTTGTGAATATTTTATTTTGATAGAAATTAGTATTAAAAATATTTTATTTTATAGAATATTTAGTAAAAATGATATATTTGCTAGAAAAATGTTGAAAATATTTATTTCTATAAGAAAATTGTGTTAAAATAAATTATTTATAGAGATTTTAGAACAAAATTTTTTTTATGAGAATGTTAGGTACGCGAACTCTTTTATTTCATATAAGGAAATTGTTTTCATAAAATTTTAGTTTCTAATAAAAAATGTGTGTCAAATTTTATTTCTATCCAAAATTTGATCAAATGAATTTTATTCTAATTAAAGAATTATATTGTACAAAATTTTAATTTCTAATCGGAAGAGTTTAGTCATTTATTTTCCATGAACATTTGTACAAAATTTTAAATTTCCATATAAGGAAAATGCTGTGGTCAGAAAATATTTGATTGTCTAATACTAGAAATTTGTAAGATTATTTTGTATTCTATTTGATTTATTAAAGATTTGTTGAGATCGATTATTTTGTTGTTGAGATATTCATTTTAAACTACAATTAGATTTAATGAAAAATAATTTTATTGGAAAAAAATTGTCACAAATTTTTTGTGTTGAACATGTAACGATCTTCAAGTGAAAAGTGACTTAACAATTTTTAAATTTGTGATTCGAAATAGTGTCAAAATTTTATTTTAAGAAAGATTTGTCAACATTTTACTTTTCTATAGAATTTTGTCAAATTTTATTTCTATGAAATTCTTGATCAAATTTGATTTTTATATGAAAATATTTTGTCAAAGTTTTATTATTTATAGAAAATTAGTCAAAAGATACAGTATTATTATGAAAATTATTCTCAAAATTAATATTCTATAGAATTTTTTTCAAAATTTTTTTTTCTAATTTTATTATTAAAAATTTGTTTGAAATACGTTAATTATTTTTATGAATATATATTTAAAAACTGCAATAAAAGATTTTAATAAAAAAAATTTAGTGAAATTTTTTTTTAGATGTGTTAATTGTAGTCGATTCTAATGAAAATGAATTACAGCTACCATTTTATTTTTACGAATCCAAGAAGTGAGACTTAAATAGGTGTGCATAAGGAGCTATACATCGAAACAGGCAAGGAAATAACTAAAATGAGCACGCCGAGCAAGAACTTTCTCCACGTAATACTAGATACGGAGATTAGCCTGGTGCGGTGTTTATCATAGAAGACCACAGGAATAAGATGCATTATGAGCAACATCACTAAAGTAAAAAAATTCGTTCACAATACGTGAATCGGATGTGGACAAAATGACCGAACGTTCGACCAAAAATCAAAACGATATATTCTGGATTTCGTCCACCGGCGTCACGATTTCGCAGTCACGGTCAGCGGAAAATTTTTTCTTCTTTTTAATTTGTTATACATAGTCGTAAACATTAACGTTTTCATATTATCGAAACGTCTGTTTGTTGTTTTGACACGTTGGTTCATTTTAACGTCTTTCTCAGTCTTGAAAACACATGTTGTGATTCACTTTCATGAAGGCCGTGTTCGTAATGACCATGGCCATTCAATGATATTTTTTCTGATGGGTGTAAGGTTAGCAATTATAAGTTAAATAGAGCAAAGATCAATGGGATGCAAGTTTTTGTGATTGTGAAGAAATTTTAAACGAAATCCGCGGATAAGATCGACAGATCAATTATAGGTTTATTTCCGTAACTGAAAATACATTGGATTATCCGATTTTCAGTTCGAGTCTTACAGCTAAAAGAAAATTATTTCCTTGGATCTACACAGACATTTAGACAACGAAGGCCACTTTCTGTTATAGTAAGTATTTATCTTTTAATTGCGTATCCTGGATTTTAGGTGCAAATATGTTTTATCAGTTGTAAATTGAGAAAGTATATCTTTTTTATTGATAATTTAAAGTTATAGATATTATTGTGCCACAATAGTGTCTTTGCTATTCAGGCAAATCTTAGTTCGCATCATAGCAACATTCTCTAGATAAATGGATCGTGTGTGAATGTATAGAGGTATTCCTTATATTTGGAGGTTAGGTGGTTTTTCGTATCCCGTTATGCTTTAAACTCTCATAACTGTCTTAGTGTATGTAAATGAAAATGTGAAAAATGGGAAAAATGGTGGGAAAAATGGTTGTAGGATGAGGTTGAAATGCTCACACAGTGTTCCATGATCTATCATTTTGTCTTTTTTTGCTATGATTTTTATTTATTTTTTCAATCCAAGTACGTCATTCAATTGTAGGTCCATGGCTTTAGTTTCATTAAGTTACAAGGAAGCAGGAGCAATTAACTTTATAAATAGCATTCTAATTTTAAGGAAAGACTGTATAATATACAGATGCAAAAATATGTACTAATAAGATATCGGGATAGGAGTTAAAATGGATGCCTAGTTGATAGGGTCAATATACACGCTCGAAGACTAGGTACTGTCAGGGAGTGAAGATTTTACTATGGAGAAATGAATGTCAAATTGTATTTCAATATCAAGATGTTGTCAAAATATTTATTTCTAAATAAGAAAATTTGGTCAAAGACTATTATTTCTAGTTTAGAGAACAATTATACCGGAAAATATGGTACTAATACAGATCGAGAAAGTGTCTAAATATCTTGCTATGAATGTTTTGTCCAAACACATGCTTCATAATTTCCAAGAAATTTGTCAAACTTGTATTTTCTATAGAAAATTATGTCAAAATTTTATCTTCTATAGAAAATTATTTGCAAAATTTTTCTATAGAAACTTTGTCAAATTTTATTCTATAGAACATTTTGTCAAAATTTATTCGATGACAATTTTTTATAAATTTATTTCATCAGAAGATTTTGTCAAGATTTATAGTTTTGAATAGCAAATATTTTTAAAGAAAGTAATTTTGCAAAATTTTTCTATAGAAACTTTTGTGAAAATTTATTTTCTATAGAAATGAAAATTTGTGAGAAATTTTTTATAACTAACTGTTTACAAAATTATATAAAAGATCTTTTTAGAATCTAAAAAATATGACATTGGAAATTTTCTATAAAAATAATAATGTTGACAATTTTTATGAAATAAAATTTGACAAATATCTTCTAGAAATTAAAAATTGTGACGAAATTTCTATAGTAATCAAATGAAAATACTTTAGAAAATTTTTAATAAATAAATTTTGACAAATTTCTATACAGAATAAAAAATTGACAAATTTTCTAGCAATAGACATTTTCGAAAAATTTTCTTCAATTAGAAATAAAAATTTTGGAAGAAACTTTATTAAGAAAAATTGTTGAAAAAATTCTATGATAAATTTGGCAAAATTTTCTAATAGAATTACACAATTTTTAGACGATAATCTTTCTAAATATAAAATTTGACAGATTTTGGTAGAAAAAATTCAAATGTTGTTGCTACTGAATAAAATTTGGACAAATTTCTATAATAAAATTTTGTAAGATATGCAAATGTATTGGACTAATTTCAGCAAAATGGAATTTTTGAAGAATCATAAAGAATATGTGATCAAATTTTTAGATATATTTAAATCAAGAAAAATTATGGACAACATATTTCTATAGAAATAAAATTGATCATCTTGTAGAAAATAAATATTTGATAAATGCAGAGAATAAAATTGTTGAAAAATTTATCTTAGAATATAAAATTGTGACAAAACATTTTATCGATAAGTTTGTACAAATCTATTTGTTTATACAATCAATTTTTTAACATTAACGGAAATAACAATTGCAGAAATTTCTTCTAGATACATATAATATTTTGGAACGAAATTCTATAGAAATAAAATTGATTTGAAAAGTGCAAAATTTTTAATATTTGAAACATTTTACAAAAGTAACATTTAGCAATTCTGACTAAAATTGTTGCAATTCTAAGAAATTAAATTGTATGACAAAATTTTCTTTAGAATATTAAGTGTGAACAAGATTCATTTGACATTCTTAGAAATAAATTGTTGGATAAATTTCTATAATTTATTGTGACAAATAATTTATAGTACTAATTTGATAACAAATTGCTAAGGAAATTAAATTGGTGAATTTTTCTATTAGAAATCAAATTGTGACAAAAATTTGTTCTATCAGAAATAAAATGTTGACAAAATTTTCCTATGATATACACTTGACACTTTTCTAAAGAAAACAACATTTTCAGACAATTTTCTAAACAAATAAAATTTCTGCGAAAATTTTCTTAGAATAAAATTAGTGACAAAATTTCTAATAGATATAAAATTGTGAGAAGAATTTTACTATAGATCACTTGTGTAGAATTACTATCAGAAATAACATTTTGGACAAAATTTTATAGAAATAAAATTTGTGTTTTTTTTTATTGTGGGTTTTGTACTTCATATCATATTTGTTGTTTTAGATCAGCTGTAAAACACTTGTGTTGTGACTATAATGTCTACAATGCTAAAGCAGATAAAACAAAATAAAATGTTTATAGAAATAAATTTTACAAAAATTTTTCTCTTGAACTAATATTAGAACATTTTCTATAGAAAACTTTGACATCACAAATATTTTGAAAAAGTACCGAATATTTGACAATAGTGTTTCTAAGAATAAAATTTGACACATATTTTTTATAGAAATAAATTTTGAAATATTTTCTTATAAGAAAGTAAAATTTTGGAAAAAAATTTCTATAATAATGAAATTTTGATAAATGATCTATAGAAATAACATTGATAATTTTACTAATAGAGAATTAAATTTTGAAAATTTTCTAAAGAAATACATTTATGAAAATTTTATGTAATATTTAAATTTTTCTATGAAAAATTGCAATTCATATAATAAAATTTTGGACAAAATTTTCTTAGAATAAAATTTTGACAAACTTTTCTAATGTGACTTTGAATGTTGCAAACTTTTATATCATGATTACCGATTTGTTGACATTTTCTATGAAATAAGTTGTGAAATTTGTTATAAGTAATTACAATTTTGACAATAATTTCTATTAGAAATTACATTTTGACAATCATTATTCTCTGAATAGTTGTTGACGAACATTTCTCTATGAATTAATTTTGGATAAATTTTCATATAGAAATAAATTTTTTGACAATTTGTTCTATAGAATATAAAATTTTGAGAATTTTCATAAATAAATTTTGACAAATTTCATTAGATATAAAGTTTGAGAAATACAAAAATTCTTAATATCAGCGTAATATATTGTAATGATGTCCTTTACATAGTAGATTACGTAGAAAAATTGTCTCAAATGTAGTGTATTTTTCCTTTATTATTTAGAAGTTTATACAATGTGGAAAATTATTTTTCTTATTTGTTAAAGCCTCCTTGGTTTAGTAATATCGAGAATAAGTTAAACTTAAAAGGGAAAAAGAGTTTGATTTTGTTTTTGAATGCGTCGCTAAGGCGACACGGCGCGTCAAAGGTTAAAGTTCTCTACTGTAATTCTCGTTGTTTGCACGGCATCATACCAAATTAGTAATTTTTTTTCAGTGTACTATATAAATCATTTAATATTTATTTTGAGGAATAAGAATATTCCTTGTGAAATTTTTTAATTAGTCTCGGTTGGAATATATTAGGAAAATATTTGTTAATTCTGATAAAATTTACTATTTTATTTTCATATCCCGCTATATCTTCTGATAGGATAAATAGCACTCCAATCAATCACGTCCTAATGATTTCATTGCAAATTATTACAGATTAGCGTGCAAATAATACTGATTTGGTTAGTTTGTGCACAGAATGAAGATTTAATGTGCACTACCATATTAAATCTCAATCCAAAATTGTGTTTCTGTCCATATAGGCAATGCTCTGTGAGTTGATGTACTTGTACATTCATCAATGTGGGCGAATTCATTTTATATATTGGTTTGCTCCTTGCTTTTTCTTTCTATCGCTAATAAAGCTTCCGTTATGAAGTTTTATTCTTTTACAGGAGAATAAACCTCTAGCAGCCTCAATTATAAAGCACGCAAGAAAATGTGGTGATTAAGTTTTCTTTGAAAAATGTACAAAATTAAGTTTTAACTAAAAAAGTCCAGTTTTTTTGTATTATGGGTAAAATTGTCCTAAGATCCTAGTAAAGACAAGTAAGAAAGGAAAAGACCAGACTATTAAGGGTAGAGAACCAAAAAGTGGAGGATTCTTATGTTTTTTTTTTTTATTTTTTTTAGAGTATAAGGATTAAAAGGAATGGCATTAGAAAGCATTCAGTAGTGTGTTAAGTGCAACTATTACTTGTTTTTTTTGTCGTTTTTTTCTTACTTCTCAACCAAATGATTAGCAAATGTCTAAATGGGAGTTTTACTGGATTCTTTATCTTCCAACTAAGTTTGTTTGAATGTGTTTGCTATTTGGAAATCGTGTTGGATATGGCTTTAACAATTTCCACTGTTGAGTTTATTGGTTTTGGGATATTCAGTGGGTAAGCGACCTTATGGATAGACCTGTTTGGGCAGGTAATTCACATGTAAAAGTTTGGAAGGACTACATGAAGGATATGTTATGATTGTCAGGGGTGGGTGAATGCGTGTGCAGTAGTGTAAGTGTTGAATTTTATGGTTCTGACAACGGGTTAAACTATATATAGCTTCGTACAATGTTGTTTTTATCGATTGTTTGGTTGGTTTTTGCTTGTCGTAGATCGTTTTAGTGGCGTTTTCTTTCGGTTTTCTTTTTTTTTGTGTGTTTTACTCATGATCACCAGAGCCAGTGGGGAGAATGTTTTGGTTGACATAAAAAATTTAATAATATATTACTTTTAAAAATCTCTACATGTTCAGCTCGACTGGAGCAACGTTTATTACAATGAGGTGGTGGTGATTTGGATTGGCAAAGGTTGTAGATATTCTAAAACTGGTATATTGGTAGATTCTTTATTTTTGGTAGAATTGTAAAATATTCGCTCTCCATCTAAAAGGTACTTTATTTTAAGAATACATGTGTGGAAATTTCTATAGACTATGATTTTGGAACATTTTTTTAAGAAAATTAAATTTGGAAATGAAATTTTCCGATAGAGAAAAAAAAAAATGATAAAATTATCTAATAGAAATACGATACTTAGCAAATGTCGTTAGAAATAAAATTTTGACAATTTTCCAAATGAATCAATTTTGAGAAAATTTTTATAGAGGAATACGAAATTTTGAAGGAAATTTTTCTAGTAAAATAATTTTGAGGAATTAATTCTATAGAAAAATTTGAGGAAATTTGTTATATAGAAGATAAATTTTGAGAAATTTTTCTATAGGAATAAAATTTTGACAAAATTTCTATAGAAATAAAATTTTGAGAAAAAATTCTAATAGAAGAAATTGAAAGACTATAGATTATTTATCGGCAATTTTAAATAGAAAATATAAAATAAATATTTTTGGGGAATTTTTTTACAGAAATAAAGTTTTGAGAAAATTAATTACTATAGAAATGAAATTGTAAAAGAAAATTAGATATAGAAAATATAATTTTTGGAACAATTTTAAAAATAGAAAGTAGAATAAATGTTGACAAAACTTCCATAGTATCATTTTGACAAAATTTTATTCTTCAGAAATAAATTTGACAAAATTTTACTATAGATGAACATTTTTGAAAAAGTTTTCTATAGATATAAATTTAAAAAATTTCTATTGAAATAAAACATTTTGATCCATAACTTTCCTATAGAAATAAATTTTGCACAAAATTTCGTATTGAATATAATTTTTCTTCACAATAAATTTTGAACAAAATTTCTATAAAATAAAGTTTTTATGAAAATATTTCTATAGAAATAAATTTTGTTCAAATTTGCTATAAGAAATAAGTTTGTCAAATTTTCTATAGAATAAACTTATATTATTTATGAAACCAATGAATAAATCTCATAAGCCGGCAGGATCTAGCCTAAAAGATATGGATGTGTAGTGGCCAACCCTGAAACATATTTCGTGTTGCCAGTACAGCTGAATAAATATTGTAATAATTTTAAATAAAATTATTGTAAAATTTCTATTGAATAAATTTTCAGAAATTTATATAGAATTTAAAATTTTGACCGAAATTTCTGTATAAATAAATTTTGACGATATTTTAATAGAATAAAATTTTGAACAATTTTTTAATAGAATAAAATTTTGTCAACTTTCTAGTCGAAATAAATTTGCGAATTTCCTATAGAAATAAAGGATTTTGGATATTTCATATAGATAGTATGAAATTTATGACGAATTTTTGTAGAAATAAAATTTTGACATATCTTCTATATGAAATAAAATTTTGACAGTGGAAGCAAGTTTTATTTATAGTAATAATTTTTGACGATTTTCTATAAGAATAAAATTTTGAGAAAATTTTTCGTAGAAAAGAAAATTCAGGAAGATTTTTTTATAGAAATAACATTTGTGACAAAATTTTGTAAGAGATAATTTGACACAAATTTTCTAAATAGAAATAAATTTTGTCCAATTTTCTAATATAAATAATTTCTTGACAAAATTTCTAAGAATAAAATTTGTAATTTTCTATACGAAATAAATTTTGAAATTTCCTGTAGAAATAAAATTTTGTCAAACTTTTTAGAAGAAAGAAACTTTTGTATAATTTCTGTACAATAGATATTGACAAATGTTCTCATAAGAATAAATTGTGTCAAAGTTTTCTTAGAAGAATAAATTTTTGAAATATTCAATAGAAATAAATATATTTTGAACAAATTTTTCTATAGAAATAAAATTTTTGAATATATCTTCTTATAAAAATAAATTTTGTGAGAAAATTTTCTATAGAAATATAATCTTGTCACAAATATATATGAACTTAAATTTAGCAAAATTAGTTATTAGAAAATAAAATTTTAAATTTTTGAAAATGTTACATAATATAAATTTTAAGAATATTTGCTATAGAATAAATTGTGACACGGAATTTTCAAGAATAGGGAATGAAATGGTTTGGAGTTTTCTACATGAATTAAATTTGAGAAAATTTTGTCATTAATTCTATAGAAATAGTTTTTTGACACATTTTCTATTAAACTGAATTTTTGGAATACATATTTCAAAGGGAATAAAATTATTGAGAAAATTTCTATTAGAAATAAAATTTGAGAAATTTATATAGATAAAATTTTGAGAAATTTAATATATAAATGAATTGTAAAAAAAATAACTATAGAATATATTTTTGACAGACCATTAGAATGACAATAAAAATTGTTGACAAAACTTCAAATAAATAAAATTTTGGAATAAATTTGGAAAAATTTTCTGTAACATAGTATAAATTGAAATATTTTGTAGAATAAATTTTGACAAATGTCTAATAGAAAATACAATTGTGACAAAATTTGTATTGAATATAAAATTTCTTAAAAAATTTTCAAAATTTATTATAGAAATAATTTGCAAAATTTTATAGAAAAAATTTGTAAAATTTTCTATAGATTAAAATTTAGTCAAATTTTCTATAAGAAATTAAATTTGTCAAAATTTTTATTAAAATAACTTTTGTCAATTATTCTATAGAATATAATATGTCAAAATTCTATGAAATTAAAGAATTTTTGTCAAAATTATTCTATAGAAATAAATTTGTCCAAATTTGTCTATAGAAATAAATTGTCGTCAACATTTATTATAGAAATATAAATTTTTGCGAAAATTTCCTATAGAAATAAATTTGAGAAATTTCTATAGATATAAAATTTTGACCAAATTTCTGTAGAAATAACAATTTTGACATAATCTTCCTATAAGAAATAAAATTTTTACATATCTTATATAGAAATAAATTTTGAAACATTTTTTATAGATAAAAAATTTTTGTCCCCCACAATTTCTAGAGAAATAAAATTTTGACAACCATTTTATCTTAGAATAAATATTTTGTAGCCGACATGGCCTGATAGGAATAAAATGTTTGAGAAATTTTTTCGTTGAAAAAAAATTACAGAAGATATATTTTAGAAATATAATGACAAAATTGTCTATAGAATAATTTATAAAATTTTTTGAAAAAGTTTACAATAAATTTTAAGAAAATTTGTTATAGAAATAAAAATTGTGAACAAATTATAAAAATAGAGATAGAAAAAATTTGGGAAGTGTTTGTACAGAAATGAAATTTTGAGAAAATGTTACTATAGAATACATGTTTTAACGTGGTTATTACGCGTAATTTTTCCGTAAATTTTTTGGCTGTACGTAGTTTGGTCTACAGAAACAGTTTTTTCAATATTTAAAATAGCGGAGTGCTTGTGGTCATAAATGGTAATGATAACAATTTAATTCCATCACGACTACACTTGTATTTCTGAGGTGGAAGTAGATGATAAATACATTTGATAATATTCTAAAACAATTAAATGAATTGGAATAAATTTACAGATTGCATGACGAGCAGTAGTAGACATGGAATGGATCGTTTGCAATAACAGATCAGCCACAAGACTTCTAAAATTGAAGTGAAAATATTCTAATGCACATCAAGCGTATATTATTATGTTTTTAATCTCATACCACTGGTGTGAAATAACGTATTTCATGTTTTTAATTTAATGATTTTTTTCTTGTGTAATTTCTAACACATGGCATGTACATAATTGCTCATTTTTCGTGGTTTAGGCAGCATGACATGGATTATTGCAACAGTTGGTTGGGTGTTATGAAAGTATTGTTGGTAACGAACGCTCTTCAATATTTGAATTTCTTGCTAGTGGTTCTGTTTCATGAGTTTTTGATAGGGAGTTTTGTTAGTTTTATTTTGTTTTGGAATAGTGGCACGGTGAAGCTATATACAATTGTTTTACTCACAGTTTTTAAGTGAGTGTCTGGTCAAGTTAAATTTGCCTCAGTTCAGTAGTAATACAATGAGCCATCGAATTGGACTTCCGCCAGTTATCTCTCATGCTTCTCTCTCTGAAACTTTGCTGTTTGATTATTGCTCATATGGTCATCGTAAAAATCGTATTGATAATAAGAAAGGCACACATGCAACGTTGTTTTGTAGTATCTCTCATCCTTTTATTTCCATTTTTATTCTATTTGAGTTTCTCTGGCAATTTATTTTGCTGCCAATATGTTTGTCATATTTGATGCTAGTTTTACCTTGTCCATTGAACATGGCTTGAGGGTTAATTATTCATTTCATTACTGTTCATTTATTTGTTTCTTTTCAAGATTCATTGTTACAGTTAAAATATGGTCTGTCCTTACTGGGACTCTCTGTTTGTAATCTAAACGAGACGTTTTACTGTTAATCGTGAAAATGAACAAAAGCAATTTACACCATTTTTTTTACAAAACATTGTAATTGTCATGTACAAGATTGTTTTCGTCCACGTGATGTCTGTGTAGTTTTAGACTAGTGGGAATCCACTATATGCATTCCAGAAGCAGTGAAGTGGCAATAGTCCGTCAAAAAAGAGTCTGAATTTATCTATATAGGGTCTGCTGATGAACACCTGGGGGTATTGTAGGGGGGATAAGGTAAAGGAAGTGGGGTTGATGGGAGAGATACGCGTGTAGGTAATGTGGTAGAAATCGAGGGAAAATGATGAAACAGGAGTGGACACATCATAGTGGGGGTATGACATCTGCTGGAACCGTTGAAGTAGTAAGTATGAAGGAAGTTAAAAGAATAAGTAGTTGAGAGAGGGATATTGCAAATAAAGACGTGAAACGTCAGTGTTGTTAATTTAGAAGTGCCGAAAAGTACTGAGGACAGGAGCATCCGGAGACGATATGGTACATTGGACGTGGGCATTCATGAGTTGTAGGAGACTCGGAGGGGGCCAGTGTTGGAATTTTGTCGGTGGGTCACGCAAAGAGAGCGAGCGGAGGGAGGCAAGAGAGAGATATAATTCAGTATAGAATCACAATTATGGTTAAGATACATATCGGCCTTGTATATTGGTAATCGTTCATGTGTATAAAATAAAAGATAATGGATTCGACGGTTCTAGCAGGTGGCAATATGAAAAGATGTTCCTCGACTGGTGTTCGGTATTATGTTAAGGTTTAAGTCCCTTAATGGTATAAGCGGAGCAGAACATTAGCGTCCATTACATGTCGGTCAGGATTCATATTGATTCTGAATTTTCGTAGCACATAGCCTAGCATATCCCAAAGAAATCCGTACCGACTAAGATACCTCAATTTACAGGGAACAAATAAATTGCAACTTTTTTTGAAAATTTAGAAAAAAGAATTGTGTACATTCCTAATTGAAAGATTAGTAAAATTAACAAGACATCAGTGGGACGAAAAATCGTTGGCATGGGAACTCTTACAATGTTTGTAAAAAATGTGTTAATATTGTTTTGTCATTATCAGATTACAGGAAAAGTTTCGTTTAGATTACAAACAGAGAGTCAGAAGGACAAGACATTTTAATGGTAAACTGAATCTGAAAAGTAAACAATAAATGAGACATGTAATTGAGAATGAAATTAACCCTGCAAATGTTCATGGACAAGTAAACTAGTCCAACAATGAACAACTTAGGGGAGCAATAATGGGAAATGCCAAGAGAACAAATAGAAATGGAAAATAAAAGGAGAAGGATCAAAGTTTTCATGCTCTGTTTTTCTTATTTTGCAAAACGATTTTTAAGATGACCATTATGAGCAATAATTCAAACACAGAGAATGGAGGCAGGCGGCAAGTTTCAGGAGAGAGACGAGAGAGATAACTGGGAGAAGTGACTTGGATGGCTGGCATTGTTACTACTGAATTGAGAAATAATGGCGCAGACACATAAGAAGCTGTGAGTAAAATGTTATAGATTCACGTGCAGCTATTTAACAAACATAAAAGGAAAAACAAAACCTCCATATATAAAACATCTTGAAGCAACCACATAGAGAGAATCAAAATGAGAGTTCGTTACAAATACTTTGCAAAACCCAACAATGTTGCAATAATCAGATAGTTGCTAAAACACGAAATGAGCTTGATGAAATGACAGTGGGTAGAAATTACCCAAAAAATGTATTAATTAAAACATGAAAAAGCTATTGTGCACAGTGGGATGAGATAAATATAACTATAAATACTACGCTTGATGTGGTGAATGATTTCACTATTTATGAAGTCTTGTGGCTGATCTAGTATTGAACGATGCGATCTGTCTTTAAATGCTCGCATGGCAACTGAAAGATTTATTCAATCATTTAATTGTTTTAGAAGATTTCAAATGTATTTATGATATATTGCATCAGAATAAGTTAGTGTGATGGAATTAAAAGTGTGATCATACCACTTAGTGAGAAAAGCGCTCGGCATTTAAATATGAAAAATGGTTTCTCGTACCAACGTTAAGTCGAGAAAAAAATTTACGGAAAAATGGTTAATAACAACGGCTCAAACATTTTCTATAGTAAATTTTTACAATGTTCATTTTGTTTTAGAAAGACTTCCAAATTTTTTTTCTATGGCCTATTTTATAATTTTGATCACAATTTTTATTTCTATAACAATTTTCTTAAAATTTTATTTGTAAAACTTTTAAAAATTTACAATTTATTCTATAGAAAAATTTTGTCAAAATATTTGTAATTTCTATAAAAATTTCTGAATTTTTTTTCAACGAATAAAATTTTCAAAAATTTTATTCCCTATAGGGAGCATTTCGGGCAAATATTTATTTCTATGAAAATGTTGTAAATTTCATTTTTAGAAGTTGTGACAAAATTTTATTTCTATAAAAATGTTGTCAAAAATTTTTTTTTATTATTTCTATAGAAGATTATGTAAAAATTTTTATTTCTATAGAAGATAATGTCAAATAATGTTATTTTCTACGAAAATATTGGTAAATTTTATATCTATAGAAATTATTCTCAAAATTTTTATTTCTATAAGGATTTCGGCAAGATTTTATTTACGATAGAAAAATGTTGAAACAATTTTATTTTATAAGAAATTTTGACAAATTTTAATTTCTATAGAAAAATTTGTTGACAAGAATTTTAATTTCTGAAATTATTTGACAAATTTTATTTCTTATAGAAAATTTGAAAAATTTTATTTTATAGAAAATTTTTGACAAAATTTTATTTCTATATGAAATTTTTGACAAAAATTTTAGATCTAATAGCATTTTAAAATATTTTAATTTCTATTAGAAAGAGTGTATCAGAAATTTTATTGTGTTATAATAAATTTTGTTAAAATTTTCTTTTTGTGAAGACAAATGTAATTATTTCAATAGAAATTGTGTGATCTAGACAGATTGTATTTCTATAGGCACATTTGTGAGTAAAAAATTTTATTTCTACAATGAAATTTTTTGCTAGATTTAATATACGTAGTGATAAGAAAATGTTTTTGAGCAAAGCGAAGGTTGTTATGTCAAAATTCTTATTTCTGTTGGAATATCTTTGTCAAAATTTTATTGGTCATTGAGTGTTGGTCAAGAATAATGAATATCTATAGTTAATTTTTTTACAAGTGGTCAATTATATAGTAGAAATATTCTTAAAATTGTTAATCTTTATCGAAAATTTTCTTCAAAATTTTATTTCGTATAGAGGAATGAAATTTATTGATACCATCACTCTCTCTCTCAATCGTATGAGTGTTCCACAAAAATTCGGAGTTTTAGTAAAGAAATGTGGTGTCAGTATATTTACGTATCGAAAATTTAATGACAAATTTTTCAAACTTTTATTATCTGTAGAAAAACTTCCAACATTTTTCCGATGCTCTTTTTAAAATTTTGTCACATTTTTATTGTCTATAGTAAAAAGAGGAAATATTGTGAAAATTATTATATGTAAATTTTATTCCAAAAATTATAAAATATTATTTCTATAGACAATTTTTGGTCAACATTACTTATTTGCTATAATAAAGTTGTGACAAAATTTTTATATTCTATAAGAAATTCATCAAAATTAATTATCTATGAAAGATAATGTAAAATTATTATTTCTATGAGAATAAGTTTTGTCAAAAATATTATTTCTATAGAATATTTTCGAAAAATTTATTATTATTTCTATAAGAGAAAATTTGAACACAATTTTTTTCTTATAGAAAATTTTGATCAAAATTTTATTTCTGACAGGAAATATGCAAAAGTTCTTTTCTAAAAAGTTTTGACAAAATTTTAATTTCTAGCAGGAAATTTTGTCAAGAATTTTGATTTTAGTAGAAAATTCAAATTTTATTTCTTTAGAAAAATTTTGCTCAAAATTTTTTTTTATTAGAAAATTTGACAAAATTTTATTTCTATAAGGAAATTATTGTCAAATTTTATAATTTATAAAAATTTTGTCAAAATGTTATTTATTATAAAATCTTTCTTGAATTTTTTTTCTACGGAAAATTTCAAAATTTCTATTCCTATAGAAATTCGGGCAAAATTTTCAGTTCTATAAACAATGTTTGTAAAATTTTATTTCTCTAGAAGATATGTCAACAATTTTATTTCTACAGAAATTTGGGTCAAAATTTATTAATATCATATAGAAATTTTCCATACAAAATTTTTATTATCTATAGGAAATGTTCGGCAAAGTTTTAGTTTATATAGAAGTTGTTGCAGAAAAATTTTATTATCTATAAACTGTCAAAATTTATTATTTCTATAAGAAAGATATAGTCAAATTTTACTTTCTAGCAGAAAAGTTATCGGGTACAAAAGTTTTAAATCTATAAGAATATTTTAGAAATTTTAGTATTCAATAAGAAAATTTTGACAAAATTGTGTATTAGAAATTATTAGCAATATTTATATGAGCTTGTACTCGGCAACAATAGAATAATGTTTTCAGTGTTTGGCACTACCATTTCATATTGTCTTAGGCGAGATTGCGGGTGAGATGAATTACACATTTGGGTTATATAAAACTATGGTAGGTTTTATTTCTTATAGAAAAATAATGTGACAAACATTTTATTTCTATACAAAATTGTGAGCAAGAATTTTAATTTCTATGAGGAAATTTTTCAAAACTGTTATGTTTTATGAAAATTTTTTGTCAAAATTTATTTGTGAAGAAATTTTATTTCAATACGAATTTGTGTCAAAATTTGTTATTTATTAGGAAAGTTGTCAAAATTTTATTATCTATAAAAATTTTTGTATTTTAATATCTATAGAAAATTTTTAAAATGTTATTTTATAGTAAATTTATGTCAATTTTTATTTCTGAAGAAAATTTTGTCAATGTATTACGATTGGAAGTTTATTTGTAACATGTGTATTTCTCTTTACTATTTAAAAATGTTGTCCAAAATATATTTATAATAGATCAATTTTATCTTACAAGTGTTATTTTTATAGTTAAATTTTACAAAATTTTATTTCTGTAGAAAACCTTAATTATTTTTTTATATTTTCTATTTTAAAATAGTGAATTATTTATAAAGTTTTACAATTTCAATTTCATATAGAAATTTTTTCTCAAATTTTATTTTCTTAGAAATATTATTGTGCAAATTTTATTCTTATTAGAAAAATTTCTCAAATTTTAATTTGTATAGAAAATTTCCTCAAAAATTTATTTTCTATAGAAAATTTTCTCCAAAATTTTATTTCTATAAGATAAATTTCTCAAAATTTTATTTCTATAAAAATGTTGTCAAATTTGATTTTATTGAAAATTATTGTCAATTTTATTTCTATAGAATTTTGTAGATGTATTTACTATAGAAATTGTTATTATTTATTTTTTTCTCTAGAAAATAGAAAAAATTGTGTTTCACAATCGTGAACGGATGGTGACAAAATGACCCGTAAACGTTCACAAAAAATCAAAACGGAATATTCATGATTTCGTCCACGGGCGTTCACGATTTCGAGTCACGGTAGCGGAAATCTTTTCTTTTTTTTAATTTAGTTTATACATAGGTAAACATTACGTTTTCATATCATGAACGCTTGTTGTTGTTTTGACAACGTATGGTGTCATTTTAACGTCTTTTCTCAGTCTTGGACAAGCGACACCATGTGGTGTTGATTCACATTCACTGCCCGTTTTATAATGACCATGCAGTTCCATTTTTTTTCTTAATGGGTGTAAAGTTAACACTTTTGTTAGAATAGGCCAGGAGAAGAGTAAATGGGGTGCAAGTATTGTTTGATTGTTGAAGAAATTTTAACGAAAGTCCGCGAGTAGACGATATCAATTAGAGGTTTTTTTTCGTAACTGAAATACAATTGGATTTATCCGATTTTGTCAGTTCGAGTTTTACACCTAAAGAAAAATTACTTTACTCTGGCACGAACATTTAGACCAACGAAGGCCCTTTCTGTTATAAAGTATTTTCTTTATTGCGTATCCTGATATTTAGGTCAATATGTTTTTTCAGTGTAAATTGGAGAAAGTATATTTTTTTATTATAATTTAAGTTAATTTAGTGTGCCACAATTAGTTCCTTTGCTATTGCAAATCCTTAGTGCAATCATAGCCAACATTCTCTAGATAAATGGATCGTGTGTGAATGTATAGCTATTCCTTATATGTTGGAGGTATATGGTTTTTCGTCCTCGTTTGCCTTTCAAACTCTCAACTGTCTTTAGTGTTGTAATGAAAATGTGAAAAAATGTGAAAAATGTGGGAAAAATGTGTGTAATAGTTTAATTTCACAGTGTTCCATGTTTCATTTTGTTGTTTTGCTATGCAATTTTCTCTTTATTTTTCAATCAAGTCGTCTTCAAGTAGGTCATGCTTAGGTTGCTTAGTTGACAGGCAATTAATTTTATCAACTAGATTCTAGTTTAGGAACAAACTGTTAATATACCAAGGAAAAATATGGCTACTAAAATAAAGAATACGGAGATAGGAGTTAAAATGGTGCTATTGATGGGGTCATTATACCCTAAACCACATAGTTGTCAGGGTAGATTTCTATAGAAAAATTTGTCCAAATTGTATTTCTTTTATTTCTATTATAAAAATGTTTGTCAAAGTTTATTCTATAGAAGTTTTGTCAAATTTTATTTCTATGAAAATTTTGTCAAATTTTATCTTTTATAGAAAATTTTGTCAATTTTAATTTCTATAGAATTTTGTCAAATTTATTTTTATAGAAAATTTTGTCAAAATTTACTCCTATAGAAAATTTGTCCAAAATTTTACTATATCTATAAATTTAGGGTCCCAAAAAATTTTTTTTTCTATACGCAATTTTGTCCAACGTTTATGTCTATAGAAACTTTTGTCAACATTTTATTCTATAGAAATTTTGTCAAAATTTATTCTCTATAGAAAAATTTCCCAACTATATTTATTTGTAATCGAAACAATTTCCCAATATTTTATTTGCTTAGAATTTTGTCAAAGATTTTATTTCCTGGCATCATGAGAGACAGCCCGCGTGGTACCGTATTACCTAAGGGGTGGAGTGGTATATAGCCCCGAAGGACTTCGCACGAATTTCTATTACTGCCTGTTTGTCCAAGATTTGGGAGCCTCATGAAGGAGGCAGATGATTTGGGGCGCCAATCTATACGGATTTTTGCATGGACAGTTTGGCTTTTAAGAGGGTCATAGCGCTACAGCACTGGTGCTAATCTCACTGATTATGTTTGGGGGCCCTTTGGAATTCATTGGGAGTTCTGTGTGTTGGTTTCTTTAGACTTGACGAAAGCCTTCATTCTGTTAACCATTTCCCGCCCACGTTGATTGAGGAAACTTGATTCAATTTATTTTTCTTACTCAGATGTAAACTGTATCATGTCATATTTGAGTTGCAGGTTTTCAGTTGTTTCTATGCGAATGGAAAGACTTCGGCGATTCGCACGGTTAATAAGGGTTCCCAAAGGCTCGGTTTTGGACCCTTGCTTTCCTTTTGGTATGTCAATGGATCTTTTCATGTTTGGCTTGAGCAACCCTGTCGATTGTTTCTATTTGCGGATGATGTTTGCTTGGTTCATTATGATATCACCTCTAAAACTGTATAGTGGCGAATTAACAATTGTCTGAATCGTATTTCGCGGTGAGGTCGTAATTCATTGTTCTAAATTCCTCGTAAACAACTAAGGCTATAAGTTTGGGGTCGACATGATTTGATATTGTTCGTGGGTGGAACAAGATAGATTTTTTTGAGTATCACAAATGGCTGGCATTAATTGATAGAGCTTAGGTTTTGAGACGCATGAATATGTGAGAAATATTTATTTGTTCTGCGTTGGCTTTATTCTGTAAACTAATTTCTCCCCTTTTGGGTGACAGACTGATTGGCCGAGTTCCTTATGCCACATGTTCTGTAGGGCTTGAAGTTGTGTGCAGGTACGTTTGATTACGTTCTGTTGAAGTGACGGCGGATAGTTAATGATGTTGCGCATGAAATTCTGCCTTAATCTGAAGGCGACGGGATCATATATCTGCAGAATGGGGCGTTCCTCTGCACTTCTTTTGATGCTCGTTCGGATTAAGAAATTACTCTTTATTTATAAAGTAGTTAAGGAGTGGAGTTCATATTCTTGTTCGTACCGATGTTTAATTTCTCGATGTCTAGTTCGTAATACGGCAGATGTAATACCTAGAATTTTTACTCTAAGTTTGAGAGGTCATCTTGGTACGTGTTGCTCGATTTATGGGAATCCGTTACCTGTGGATCTCAGATATTTTCACCATACCACAACGCGGTTTCGTTTGAAGAATTTATAATTACTTTTGCAAGGTTGATCGAATGTCACATAGGGAAATGACATGTTGCCTATCTGGACTGTACCATTAATAATATGAAACTACTAGTCGGAGGTAATTTATGGGTGGGGGACCAAAGAAAATCAAAAGGACTATATTATATAATATAATTTTTATTAATTTTTTTTATCCATGTACTATATAAGTTGATCTTTGGGTATGTTTACTTCCCTGTACATGATTATTGGCCTTGTAGGTACGTGTTACTAATTAATTGAAAGATAAATAAATAATAAAATTTTATGCTATGAATTTTGTCAAAATTTTATTTATAGAAATTTTGTCAAAATTTTAATTTCTATAGAAAAGTTTGTCAAATTTTATTATGCTATAAAAATTTTTGTCAATTTTTTTTTTCTTTTTTTTTTTGGTAGAAAATTTATCAAACGTTTATGTCTATAGAAACTTTTGTCAATTTTATTCTATAGAAAAATTTTGGTCAAAATTTTTTATCTAGATAATTTTGTCTAATATTTTATTTTATCAGAAACTTTGTAGATTTTTATTTCTATAGAAAAATGTTGTCACATTTTATTTCATAGAAAATTTCCCAAGTATATTATTTCTAGTAGAACAAATTTGTGCAAAATTTTTCTATAGAAAATTTCCAATATTTTATTTGTATTAGAAAATTTTGTCAAGTTTATTTCTATAGAAAATTTTCTCAAGATTTTATTTCTATTCTTCTAATACTACTTCTTCACACTCTAATTAAGATTTTGTTTAAAATTAAATCATTGTTGCGATGTTGTTGCCTTATTTCATCAAACTTGCGGAACAATTTGGGGGTATTTTCTTAGCCGTCTTTTCAGATCGACTGCGGAACTTTTCGTTGGTATTGTGCGTAATAGCGAATATTTTGAAAGACATTTCTTATAGAAATAAATGTTGGCAAAAATTTTTATAGAAATAAAATTTGACAAACATATTCTATAGAAATAAAATGCTTGAGCAAAATCACTTTAGTAATAAAATTTGACCAAACATCTTTCATATTAGAAATACATTTTGAGAACATTGTCTATAGAAATGAAAATTGTTACAAAATTTTTTCTAGAAATAAAATTTTGACAAAATTTTCTATAGAAATAAAATTGTGACAACAATTTTCTATAGAAGATTAATTTTGACGAATTTTTTTTTTAGACAAAAAATAATTTGACAAAACT
>PGFW01031147.1:6308-16708 GCA_003123925.1 Haematobia irritans | reverse complement strand
GTATTAATAGAAATTAATTAATCATTCTATATTTTTAAGTTTCCTATTACCTCAATTCAATGTAAATCAATATGAATGTTTCTGTAAATTCGGACAAACTTTTCTGTAAGATGTATGTTCTATTAGTAAAACTTGACTTCTCCTGATGTAATTTGGTGAATGTATCTTCAATTTTCCAAATGATTGTGAAATTTAAAACAACGCCACACCTTATATTGGAAGTTTTCAACATGATTTCACATGATGTGATGTGCTTGAAGTAGTTTCCGCACTTTGGTTCAAGCAGCATTAAGAATGTGTCGAAATTAGTTGTTTCAGATTTCGCTAAACTTGATGTGTTACTATGCGAAGAAAACAATGTGTAAGTTCTTTGCCATGGCAACAATTTGCATCATGCAAAAAGTTTTTGATTCAAAATTGTGATGTTATCTACTTTTGCGTTGTTAAAATCTAAAAGTTGTCTTCTTCATTAAGGGCAATTTGTGGACCATAAAAATTTGTCAACTTCCTTTTATCATGTTGCTCAGTGTGAAAAAATATGTGTGAATTGTTACTCATGTTGTTGAAAAAAAAAAATATCATGAATACATTTGTAAGAAGAAAATTAGCGATAATTACATCCTTAAGTGCTCAGAGAAATTAATCAACATTTGAGGAAATTATCATCTAATTTGTATATATACAGTCGCAAAAGGGTAACACGAAGAACAAATGTAGGCTTCATGTTTAGAATTAAACAAATGTTTATACCGCACACTATGGCAGGTATTATAAGTTATTGCTATGTTGAAACTTCAAGAAGGAGCGAGATAGCACACATGGTGTTTTGGCAAAATGCTCAGGGTGGCTTCTGATCGATATGCCATGTCGTGCACATATTTGTATCAAAGTCTAGTCGCAGTTTAGTCAAGACTTCAAATTTGGGCCCCAAGTATGTGTTTTGGTAGATAGATCCTTGATTTTGGGAAGATCTGTTCAGATTGATATATCTCCATATTATATTATTTCGGCCGATATGGATTTATAGGCCCAGAAGCCAGATTTTACCTAATTTTGTTTAATCTTGCACAGAAGAACAATTAGTACTAAAGTCAGTGTGCCATTATTGAAATCGGTTCAGATTTGTATGTCCATATATAGCTTTTCGATCATTTACACTCTTATTTTTGCCTTTTGTATTTTGCACAGGAGTAGCTTATTGTGATATGAATGCCAATTTGTTTGAAATGGTTCAGATTTGATATTCTAATATATGCTTTCGGCCCGATTTACATCTATGACCATAGTCATTTTTGTCGATTTAGTTGATTTTTGACGGGAGTAGACTTAGCTTTTGCTATGCCTTGCCAAATTGGTTGAATCGGTAGATTGTATAGCTCATATACTGTTTTTTTGATTTCGACCAAAAATGGTCAAAATACAACTTTCTTGTAAATCTGCCACTGCTTAGTGAAAAGTTGTTAAAACGATCTGTTTCTAAATTAATCATATATTGAGTGATATTAAATTCACTTTTGCGGAAGTTTCCTTAAAATTGCTTAGTTTAAATGTTCCATATTTATACCTGCCCACCTGTGGACACAGGGTTATGTTGTGCTATGTTGTACCAGTAAGTGGCGATACATATGTGTCTTTGGAAATGACAGGGTGGGTCATGAGTCGATGATACATTCGTCTGTCGTCGTCCGTCGTCGCGTCTTCTGTGAACATTTTTGTGATCAAGTCTAGGTCCAATTTAGTCATCTCCTTTCAAATTTTGGCAAGGGTCGTGGCAATCAGAATGAATCTATTGTTTTGGAAGAACTCGGTTAGATTTGTATACTCCTCATATATATTATCTTTCCCGTATGATTAATATGGCCCAGCAGCCAGAGTTGCTATGCAATTTGTTGAATTTGCAGAGTTTTGAGTACAATTGGTAGTATTAGGGGAGTGTGCAATTGATTGAATCGGTTCAGTTTAGATATGCTCACATATGTATATATTTTGCCCATATTGCTATATGGTTGAATCAGAGTTTTGGCTCAATTTGGTGATTTTGACTTGATAGTACCATAGTAGTGTAGTCATGTGTCGCCAAATTTTTGGTTGTATCGGTTAGATTAGTAAAGCTGTCATATTAGCTTTCGCCGATT
Organism: Haematobia irritans; assembly: GCA_003123925.1. Taxonomy (NCBI): domain Eukaryota; kingdom Metazoa; phylum Arthropoda; class Insecta; order Diptera; family Muscidae; genus Haematobia; species Haematobia irritans. The sequence continues at coordinate 14,573 of PGFW01031147.1, read as the reverse complement.
CATCATTATGACAGCATGAGGCCATTTTTAACCCGACTTTAGTTGACATTTTGCCAGGGAGTAGAATTTGCTTGTAGTATGCGTGCAATTTGGTTGCATCGGTCAGATTAGTATACTCACATTATATCTTTCGACGATTTCATTATATGGCCGAAGCAGGTTTTGGCCAATTTTGGTTTGAAATTTTGCACTAGAGTTACAATTAGTAACATTTCATGTAAGCATTTGATTGAAATCGGTTCAGATTATGTATGCTTCATATATATGTTTTTTGATTGTCGACAAAATTGGGTCAATCCAACATTTTCCTCAAATTCAACTGCTTAATTCGAAAATTTGTAAAAATGCTCTAATTTCTTAATTAATACTAATTTCGGCGATAATATAAAAAATTTTAATGTATGTATTGGGAAAATACCTGATTAATATGACCACACATTGACGATGTGATTCGGTATTCGAAATTTTGATCTCAGGTGTTGAAGGTATATATATTGTTAGTCTGCGCGCTTTAGATCCTTACTTGTTTTTTTTTATTTTTTTTTTTTACAAACGTCGACTAATTTGCTTTGGCTTTGTAGCTGCTCGCCTATTGTTCACCATAGTTGCTCCGCCTATGTAGAATTTGACTGATTCGCATAATGTTCGGCATATCTTGTTCGCTAAGTATCGGTATAAGCGTGCTTTGCAATTTTCGGCACACCTTGTTTTTCCGCCTAGTAGTTCGGCATCAACTAATGTTTCGACAATTGCTTGCTTCCGCATTAGGTAACTTCGGATACTAGGTGCCTGGCATTTTAGCTTCGTCTTTTAGTCATTTTTCGAGTAATATAAACCTTTTAAATAGTAAGGAAAGTCTAAATCGGGGGGGCCGATTATATTATCTACACACTTTGTAGTATCATTTTTGACCATTGAATCCTCTATTTTGTTTGGTGCCTTATATAAAGGTTTGTACCAAAATTTTTAGATTCTCAAGTTTTAATCGACTAATGCCGGCGGGCACAATATTCTTTAAAAAAAACATATGTGTATATTTGAAATTAAAGTCATTTTTATTCATTCGCACAAGTTATCTTTACAATTTGTCAAGGTCAATATGTATTACAGTGTATAGAAATTTTTCATTTTAGAAGTTTTGTTTTTGAAATGGCGATTTTTCTCTTTTTGTACGATTTTGATCCAATTTGGTGTCTATCGCTCACTGTTACCTGTAAATTTATGAAAAAATCAGCTATCTGGTCTAAATCGCAAAGGATATATATGGGGTATATTAAATCTAAACGATTTCTTCAAAAATAATAGGGGTTTATTCTGACCCACCACAATTTTGGTTGCCAATTGAATGTTGAGACTAATATTGCGACCTTGACTTTGTCACAAAATGTGGTCCACATGACAGACTGACAGACGGGACATGTTTAGTCGATAAGAGGTCCGAAATGAGATTATGCCAGACACTATGACTTTTTTTTGTAGAATTTTTTGGAATTTAGTTATAGTATGTTATTCTATTTCTGTTCTATGGAATTCTTTCATTTTATTCAATTTTATTATATAGAATTTGGATAATTTACTATTAAATATTTATACATCAGAAGAATCTTGAATTATTTATTTCTGTGAAATTCTTATAAGTTTTTTTTTTTTCATTGAATTTTTTAGTTTTATGCAATTTTTTCTCATTTCCAATAAAGCAGCCACGGAGTGTTACTCATCCTAGTGAAACAAAATTGTATGTATGTTTTCCTTAATTATCATAAAAACAACAAGTGAACTGTACATTAACGTTCTCAAACGGGATGAGTTGCAGATCTCGAACAGGAAGGATGGATCAAAAAATAATACAAAACAAATGCCTACCAAGAAATAGACCGAGCAGTGAAGGAAAAACACCACCCTAAATGTTGAAGAAATAAATGTATAATGAGTTCCTTAAATCCCACACACCCAACGTTTCTGGCTGGACTTATTTACTGGGTGATTGCGGAAATAAGTCAACAGCAGGTATGATTTGCATGGACGAAAAAAGGTTGTTCCACGTAAATAATCTCATTTTGCCAATATACTGATATTTGTTTTTTTTGTTTTACCTTTCCACCATTTGTTGAGAGAGTAGGGTAATTTACATTTCAGTATAATAATGTATTCAAAGAAAATAATGTTACTTGCTGTAGTTATTGGTGCTGTTTTCGCTGGCAGGAGCATTTATAAGAATTTTTTCATTGGAAATATGCCTTTTCCGGTGATCCCCCAGGGAAGTTTTTTTAATTTTTTAAAGGTAAGTACGACAAATATACGCTTAATGGTTATTTATATACTTTTTGTGGTTTGGTGTTTTTTTTTTTGGTTTCCCTTTCGAGCATACGTCGTTAAAGTAGTTTGACAGGAGAAAAGAGTGTTGGTTATAGCAATGAGAACTTAATTTCTGACTTTATCATTGGTTATTTGAATATTGTACTTAAACGATTGGATTCAAGTTTTTGTTTTTGTTTTTTTAAGCGCTCTCTGGCAGCGTTATTTTCTTTCATTTTTTTATTCGGATCCACGTACGTTTATTTTTTAAGTTTCTAAAAAATTGGGGCATTAGCCCTCCAATTTTTTTTTTTCTACGATGAGATTTATATTTGTATCTTAATGACATTCTTGAGACAATATCAGTATTTTTATTCCTATTGCCTTCAGCGAGTTTTTCATTCCATCATTTTGTATCGCACTTTTTTTTTAGCGTGCGCATGAAGTCTTTATATTAATATTATTTTAATAATATATTATTTATTTAATAAAATTAAAAAAAAAAAAAAGTATCGTAAGAATATACTATATTGAAGAAGGATTTTATAATAAAATTTAGGTTGGTAATAAAAACTTGTTTTCATTACACTTTTCGTTATGCATTTTTCAGAACGAGTTAAAGATCTCTTCGACAATCAATTTTCAAATCTATTTGAAACTTCTGCACTTGAAAAATTTGCAAACTTTTTTGCTTTTGATTAAGATGTTGTTGTTGTTGCGTTGAATGCATGCAATTCTAATGGATCTTTGAATAATCTAGTGTGAAATAGAATAAATTCAAATTTTTTTTTTGTGGCAATGACATGGAGCAACTGCAGAAGCAAGTAATACACATCTCTGCATATTCATTTGCTTAGAATTTATTTGCATCGATTAAAAAAGCTATTTCAATAAACATGTTCGGTAAAGCAAAACAAATACATACAAAAATTCTTTCATAGAATGCAACACAACAAAAAATTTTGAAGATGAATGATTCTTTCTTTTTTTTTTTCGTTTGTCTGCTTTATTACAAAGCCAAAAAAACCAAAGGGAGAAACTAGGGTTGGAATTGGAAGTCAAGAATTTGTCAAACTTGTAGGTGAATGGAAGATAACAAACAAACATGTACCTGATTTTGTGTTTTACCTTTTGTTGTTTTCGCTGAATCTACAAAATATGAATTTCAAAAAAATTTTTTAAATCTTTTAAATTGCTTTTGATTTTATCTTGACAGTGCGATTATGAAATTTGGGAAGAATTTATGTGTTGGAGCGGCTGTGGAGTCGGAGTCGGGTCGGAGTCTGTAGTGTGAGTCTGAAGATTTGCTGGGAGTCGGTCGGAGTCGAGTCTAAATTTTCTCGATCGACTCGGCTAAACCAATTTTAAACCTTCACATATTTGTACTAAGCGTCTTACGAATAAGTTTCATTGGTTATTCATTCGATCAATGTATGGCGAGATTGTAGTGTCAATTCAATTACGGTATTTTTTATGTTTCTGAATGTTTAGTGGCAGATGTGATCGATCCATTTTAATGCCATATCAATTTATTGAAATGTTGAACATCTATAATATTTTATTTATTTAGCAATAATATGTGGAATATGGCGAAAATTTTTTCAAAAATGTTTTTAGAAATTTGTCAAATGTTATTTCTATAAAAAGTTTTGGTCAAATTTTATTCTATAGCAATTTTGTGCAAAATTTTATTCTATAAAAATTTATTCAAATTTATTACTATAGTATATTTTTTTTTTATACCCTGCTACACTGTGGACCAGGGTATATTAGTTAGTGCATATGTTTGCACGCCCGAAGGAGACGGTAAGATAATTGGTGCTTTGGCAAAAAGTCGGGTGGCTCTTGGAGTGATATAGCGATGTCCGTCTGTCCGTCTGTCAGTACACATTTTGTAATCAAAGTTAGTCGCGTTTTGTCCATCGACTTAATTTGTCAATGTATGTGTTTTGGCTTCAGAATAGATTCTATTGATTTTGGAAGAAATCGGTTCAGATTTAGGTAAGTACCAGTACTATATTATTCGACGATATGATTATTGGCCAGAGCCGAGTTTTACCTTATTTGTTAAATATTTTGGCCAAGGATACAATTGTTATATTCAGTGTGCATATTTATGAATCGTTTCAGATTTATATAGTCCATATATTCTTTGCGTATGACTAATAAGGGTAATCTGGCTTCTGGGGCCATCTAGTCATACGGTGAGCTTCTATATATGGGGCTATCTAAATCTGAACCGATTTCTTTCCAAAATCATTTAGTGATTTTCTGGCCAAAACACGTACTTGTCCAAATTTGAAGCGTTGATCAACTCACTTAGACTCTTGAACTACAAATGTGTTCACGAAGACGACAGCCGGATTCGGCGTATATCGACTCAGAGCCCCCTGCAGCATTTTTTGAAGCACCATGTATCTATCTGTCTCTTAGGGGTGTGCAAAAATATGACTACTTATAATACCTGTCACGTGTGGGCGGGTATAAATTATTTCTATAGTAATAATTTTGATTTTAATTTTTATAGATTAATTGACAAAATTGTTGAATAAAAAATTTGCAAATTTTTGAACTTAACATTTTGGACAATTTCTAAAAAACATTTTTGAAAAAATTTTCTGCCATATTATATGATATTGCCTAAACTAATAACAATAATATCGATTTCGAACTTTCAACATTAATTTTATATGGGCATTGAATGGTCGTCAGCCATCGCCAGTAACATTCTAGGAAACTAAAAAGAGCCGAATTGGACGTTGATTTTCTTTATCAGCTGTAATTGATCGATGATAACCAATGGCAATTATTTGCGTAGATTGCTTAGTTAAAATATGGAAGTGTTTAAAAAATTTGGTTTAGCGGAGTCGAGTCGAGAAATTTTTACGACTCCGATCCGACTCTCCAGCAAATTTCAGATCCGATCCAAGACTCCGACTCGACTCCGACTCCCACGCCCTGCTTCACCTAACTTTCTTCCAAGATTCATATTCGGCATTGTAAGATGAAAATTTTTTCAAAAGGCAATTTAAAGATTTAAATATTTTTTTTTGAATTCTTTTTGGTAGCATGGCTAGGCGAACAACAAAGGATAAAATCACAAAAAAAATCAGTAAATTGTGTTTTTTTTATGTTCATTCACCTAAAGTTTTGAAAATTTTTGCATTCAATTTTTTCAAACCCTGTATGTTTTCTCCTTTGGTTTCTTGGCTTTTATAAATAGAAACAAAAAAAAAGAAGCGGAATGCATTTCATTTCAGTAAATTTTTTTGTGTTGTTGCATTCTAGTGAAAGAATTTTGTATGTTTTTTTGTTTTTTGCCTTGTACCGAACAAGTGGTGTGTATTTGAAAGGTGTTTTTTAATGCGACATGCATAAAGTTTTATTAAGCATAATGATATGAGATGATTGTGGTATGAGCTTGTCTGCGTGCTTATCATTTGCACATTTGAGTTTGATGCTATTTACACCTGAGATTATTCAAAGAGTTATTGAATTTGCATGCTTCTCAACGAAAACAACAACCACTAAATCAAAAGCAAAAAAGTTTTCAAATTTTTTCAAGTTGCAGAGTTGAATGAATTTGGATTGATTGTGTCGAAGAGTTTTTACCTTCGTTTTGAAATGAATGCTAAATCGGAAAAGTTGATTAGAAACAAGTTTTTTTTCTTACCGCAACCTGAAATTTGTTGATTTTTAAAATTCTGGCTGAGGATGATAGTATAGTTTGTAGTTTAATTGACTAAAAAACGGTTTGATTCATGCCGCACGGTACAACGCGAACAATTGGTGCGTACAAACTGATGTGTTGGCTTTCATTGTGTTGTAGCAGCTCATAGAATACATCGGTGAGCGTCTGAGGAGTCGATTGGTCTGAGTTCTGTTTGTCTTGCGGCAAATGTTTGGTCTTCAGCGTGTACATTTTCTGCGATACACTCGGCTTTATTTGATCACGGTCGAAGAATACGAGGGGATGATTTGGAATGAATTCATCGGTAGAAACAATAATTTTTTGTGCAACGGTGAGCTCTGCATTTTGAACTTTATCGCTTTCAGTCCAATTATTTTCCATATTGCGTTATCCTTTTTCGGGCGTGGATCTCGGCACATATAAAATGAAAATGATAAATGAAATGACACTGGATAGTATTGGCAGACGAGCTTTAAAATGGATTGCACCTGAAGCTTCGGCAATACATACACTATCCTTGAATGCTCAAATCGTCTTTAAGATAACCACTGATCCTCTTTATTTATGTGCATTTTTTGGCAAACTTTGTATTATCCCATAATGAGTATAAGTGAGTATGTAATTATGGCTGATTTCCAGTTCATTCTATTTTCCATGATTCCTCTCTACGCCTACCTCTTTATCTCCTGTCATTTGCTGCTTTCGACGGTTGCCTCGAAAGGTGAACCAAAAAAAACACCAAAACTGAACGTTGATTATTGTGTATCACCCTTGAGGGTTATATTTGTGTGATTGTTTTAGATTTCTTTACTCGCCTCTTGGAAACTTTTCCTGGGGGATACCGGGTGTCATGGCATATTTTCAATTTTAACATTTTCTGTATAATGCTTCTGCCAGGAAACAGCCCAACAATACAGCAAGTCGAGAGTTTTGTTTTGATAATTTTATGCTTGGATTTGTTTTTATGGAGTTTTTTCCTCTTCGTATCTCTCTATAAAAGTTGGGGTCATGACGTAAAACAAAAAAATGGAAAAATGAATTCGATGAGTTGGCACAAATGAGTTTATGTTAGTGGACATTTTTTTCGTCCATGCAAATCGTGAACTGCTGATTGACTTATTTTTCGTACATCACCCAGTAGAATGAAGTTGTCTGCCACGAACTCGTTTTGTTGTGTTGGGTGTTAAGGATAATTCCTTAGTAGCATTTATTTGGCTGTCACTTTAGTTGGTGTTGTTTTTCCTTCATGCTCGGTCATATGTTCTTGGTAGCTTCTTCTTTTCTGTATGTTCTTTTGTATCATCCCTTTCCTGTTGTTGCTGAGATGACTCATCGCGTTTTGAGATGCGTTTAATTAACATCACTTTGTTGATTTTTAGCATAAACTTGAATTGTGTTAAACATTATTAATGAGTTTTGTTTTTACTTGAGGATGAGTTACCATCCGTAGAGGCTGCTTTTACTTTTCTGAAATGAGGAGAAGGAAATTGCTGATAAAGATTCAAAGAAAGTTCAATGCAAAAAACAGAAAATTGTAGAAATTTAAGAAATAACATAATTTTAAACTTTTCTGATTGTGATAATTTTAAATGTTAGTAATTTCTCCAAAAGTTTCTATAATATAAATTTTGAAATAATTTGGAAAAATTTTCCATAGAACAAAACATAGTACTTTTACTATAAAATAAATTTCCAAAAACAATTTCTAAATAAAAGTCATAGTGTTTGGCAATAATGCTCAATGATCGGCTCTTAGTCGTCAATATGCCGGTTGTCAGTCTGTCGATTTGTGGCAATCTTTGTGATCAAAGTCTAGGTCGCAGATTTGTTAATACGATTCAATTTGCCAATATGTGTGTTTGGTTCAGTAATAGAACATATTGATTTTTGAAGAAACTGGGTTTAGTTTAGTTATCTCCATTATATCTTTCGCCCGATTTAGACTCGATTAGCTTGAATTTTTTCATAGAGTTTACAGGTAACAGTTTAGCGATATGTACCAAATTGGGTCAAAATCGTATCAAAATGAGACAAATCGCCATTTCAAAAACAAAAGCTTCTAAAAATGAATAAAATTTTCCTATACCTGTAATATCTATTGACTGACAAATTGTAAAGATACTTGTGCGAAATTGAATAAAAATGACTTTAGATTTCAATATTTCCCATATTTTTTTTTAAAGAATATTGTGCTCCGCCCAGGGCATTAGTCGATTTAAAATTGAGAAATCTAAAATATTTTGTCGAAACCTTTATATATGGCACCAACAAATTAGAAG
>PGFW01031143.1:5853-16930 GCA_003123925.1 Haematobia irritans | reverse complement strand
CGGTGCAGGGAATAATAAGTTTGACTACACTTTGTACTGTTGTAAACGCCCAAGAAGCATTACCAGTCTTTTGAAGACCATCGCCCTTTTAGTAGTACCATGACTTAGAACTCAATTCTGACGTGATTATCCAGCCGGCGCTGTCCACTCTATCTGTTTCATGTAAAGGGGGTGATTACGCCGTAAAAATTCGGTCAAGGGACCAAAGCGACGGCGTCACCGGCGCCCGCTGTAAAATTCGCGTGACAACCCTCGTTGTATTTCTGAAAAATCAAATAAATTTCTTTTTTCAAGGTCAATAGAAAAATTCAGGAAAAATATTCAGTTAGGCATTTCGCTTTTCCAAATCCGAATTGCCGGACCTCGACGCTTGGCAAACATACTGCTATCCAGATCAGATTTTGCTACCGATGCGGCATCACCTTGTCCAACCATTCTCTTCGCCGCAGAAAGCATGCCGAACTGCTTGCCGTGTCTTAGCATTTTTTTGCGTCTTCTTTAGGTTCCGCTTGAACAACAGCGCAGTATTCTCTCAATTGGGGATGCTGCTGGCGCTGCTTGGCGAGGGCTTCTTTGTCCTTGGGACCCGCACCCTGCACGTTTTTGGCGGAGCGTACCACTCACTCACATGGCCTTCTTGTACCGTAATTCGGCAAGAGCCAAATTCCGACCAAAACTGACGAGAGCACCGTGTTTCTTCAGGAAAAGCAGCAGACGTTTATTCAAACACTCTCTCACGTAAATTCTTGGTTGACAGTCCGCAGAAGGCCTATATGAAAATTGGCTTTGCCTTTTCGCCAAAAGGCCTACAGAGGGATGCTTGCCAAACCAATATTTCTTTGCGAACATTGACAGTTTTAATGTGTTAGAAAATATCTGCTACCTTTACCCCTTCCTTTTGCCTATAAAACTTCCTAGTCCCGGAAGCTGCCTTGTGTAGTCGGCTTTTGACGTAGGGTTCGTCTCCATTAACACGCAGTCAAACTTCGTCAGGCATCCTCGCTGTTACAGCCTCCGGATCGCGCTTGCGCCGTCATATTTTCCGCGTTTTCGATTTCCCCCCGATCCAGACTTCCTGGCTGTCGACATAACGTTCCCCAACAAACGCCTTTTAATTACATTTTCTTTGTAACGGTTGGAATTTGGCAATCTTTAGCGATTTTTGCCAGCTTTGCGTGCGAGTAGCTGCGGATTTTCGCGATGCAGCGCAGCAAACATTTCGATACGCTGCTCTTCTTTGCTTGGACGGCATTTTGGGCACAACTGAAGAGTGAATTTCGCAAAATCAAAAATAGGAGCAGCATCTACACACTACACACCTTCAAAAATGAGCGGGTGTTTCAGGTTTTTTAAATGCAAAAATTGAAAGAAATACGTCAAGTTTTATATTGACCGCAAATTCTTGAACGTATCACCCATTATTTTTGTGTGCAAAGTAAGCTCGCAGTTTAGTGCATTGTCCTAAATTTTGAAGGTCTTTTTCGGCTCAAAGACGATCCCTATTGTTTTGAAAAAATCGGTTCAGATTTAGTATAGCTGCCATATAATTTCACCGATCTGGTCATAATGGCGTGTATATCAACCGATCTTCTCAAATTTCGTACATCCGAATATTTTCTCAAAATTTTTATTTTCTTATAAAAAAATCATTGGTTGTTAGACAACTTTTACAAAGTTTTATTTCTCATAAGAGATTTATACAAAGAGCAACAATAGAATATGGGAGCCTTCATTGCTTTTATGATCTGAACCGAATTTCGATGAAATTTTGCAGACTTATAGGGTGATGCCAGAAGATTATTTTTGTTAAATTATAGAGACGACAGATTGGTTAGTAAAAAAGTTCAACGACCCCAATTCTGTCGAAATCGGCGCGATACATTATATATGGGTCAGCTACTATCCTAAAATTTGATCCGATTTTCTTCCAAATTCAATAGCGTTCGTCCTTGGCTTGACCCAAAAACTCCCTGTACCAAATTTCCACTCAAAATCGCCATTTAACTCACCATTGCGACCCGGAATCCTGTGAACAACCAAAATACATGGACAGCACTCCGGCTATGGACGGCGGACGGCACACAAGCGCGTAGATCGACCTCAGGAGGTGATATCTGGAGCTCGTGATCGCGTTAACTCAAAAAGTGTGAACTCTCTATTTCACTAAACCATATTTCAACTTATATTAAGTTCATAGAATCATTATGTTTGGAAGAAAGTTTATTTTAGCTCTAAACAAGTTTTTTGGCGTATCGTTAGTTAAATGAACCTAAATAAACCGAGGGAAATTATACACAATAAAGATAAAGATTTACTAATTTCGTATATTCTTCAACACATAGTTCATTATTTCTTAAATTTCGACAATTTTGCCATAGAAATGGTCATCATGAATTCGTATGTCATAAAGACATTCTTGCAATTTTGAATCTCAAATTTTTCTTTAAAACTACATAAATTTCTTTCAACTTCTGAAACAATAATTCTTAGTTATGTCTAACTTAAATTTTCTTGAATTTGTCGAAAAATATTTACTTATTTTGTGACTATCGGAGGTGATGCCAGGCTTGTAAACCTGTTTAGTTAAAATTTTCTAAAATATGCTTCCAAATTTTTCTAAATTAACCGAAAAGTTATTCTTTCTGGTTGCGGTGGCTGTTCACTGTTTTTCAGGTGAGTCATCAATATTTTATGGGGTCTAAAATCAATATTTATACCTGCGCTATGGCACAGTTTTTGGCACGCATCAAACTTATTACCCTAAGCCACTATGTGGTCTTTTGGGGGGGGGGGAGGGTGGGGCGGGGGGGGGGCTATAATGACTTAAAAACAATGTTTTGAAACATTTGATTAATTTTTTGTGAAGACTTTTTTCAGAAATATTTAAAATCCATGTTTGTGACTTCATTAAAACGAAATTTTCATTCATCGTATAGATACACCATTTTTATTGTCGAATCCACTTAGCCTATAAGGACAAACAGTGACTTCATTGAAAAGTTCTAGAACTTTTCTTAGACAAGAGAACAACTTTTATTCAGAGAAATACGTCTTCTGATTCTGAAGCAAAAATCGTATTCGTATTTTAAGCATGTGCAAATATTTGGCCTCCCGACAATCATTCTTCTGCGGTGCACCATCTTACTATATTAATATTTATGATAGAAAACCAAATTTATGAAAATCGCATGGACCAAATTCCTGTTTGGTCCGACCATCGGATCCAAATTAAAAATTAGATTGACCAATATTTCCTGGCCAAACGCCAACCTGATTTGGAATTGGAAAGTCTATACCAACAGACTAGAGAGTACCTACTCTCCGAAAGTGTTTTTTGTTTTGCCAACAGACGTAGTAGAAGAGGGTTTTTGTTATATTTGTCAATGTGTGTGTGTGTTTGTTATTTCTGCAACAACTTCCATCTGAAATTCAGTCCGTGGGTAATACCTACATATTCTTACTCAAGATTGAGTGTTACCTAATGTTCGCCTTTTTCCCTTTATTGTATAAAATACATTTTTCGAAACAGCGCTTTTTAAGAAATGTTCCGTCCTCAAAAAAGTGATAACAGCAATAATACAAATCAAGTCATTTAGTTTTTCAATGTTGAGAAAAATAAAATAAAATGTTATATGCCGCACATTTTTCAACCACAATTTGAGACTATCCCATATTTTAATTTTAAATTTTCGAGAAACTAATTATCAGGAAATAAGAGAATGCAATAGCGATATAGGTACGAATAGGTAAAGCCAAATATGGATGTCCTTAACACGGGAAAAAAAGCAGCCCTCCGCCAAAAACACAACCAGTGCGATTAATTCCGAGACCAAAGAAGCGGAGAATACAAGTAAGCGATACTTTAAGACGCAATTCTTCTTTTAAATTTGGGGGCTTAGTGTACCTTTTGTTTCTAGAAAGGCAAATGTTAATTTTTAACTTTTTTTAGATTTTTTCCCGCTTCAGTTGTTTATCAAAATTCCTTTAAAAACGAATTTTAACGACAATTTCCCTTAATCTTTCCATATTAAGACTGCTACTTCCAGTAGAAATTATGCTCATTGTTTCAAAGGTACAAAGGCGTCTTAAAAATTAACCAGTGCTTGAAAAACAGGGCTGTCTTATTTTTTAACGATTTTTTCTTTGTATGCAAGATGCAAAATTAAAACAATAAATACATAATAAGCACGACCACCTCCAAAACATCCAAGAATAAAAGAAAATCACAATATAAGGACATTACAACTTCATTCAAAAGTTTATTGACTTTTGCGACAAACGGACAAAAACTTTATTTTTTAGAGAAATGCGCTGCTCCATGTTAAGCGCAAAACTTCTACCATTGCTTATTTAAGGCCATGAAATCTTTGATTTCACGCACAATATTTTTTTTTCAGTATAGAAAACTAAAAAATTATAATAATAAATAAGCATCCGTTTAATTGTGCATTCTATATGCACGTGTTCCATTACACAACATTCTTCTATTAGTAATACGGTGGAGTGAAATTGATTCGACCAGTACTAGTCTCCTTACTTTTTTACAACACAATACTAGCAGATAGTATATTTAACATTTTGCCGTTTTTGGAAAAAACAATTACTTAAAACACACGGTTTCCTGTTTGTCCCCAATTGTACGTACGGCTACAAAAAAACATATCGCTACATTTTTTTAAACGTTTTACTCACACTACGCTCAAGTACTAGCTATATTTTAAATTACCTACAAGCTGTTACATTTCAAAGTTTACACATTTTCATTCAAGTAATATTTTATTCGGAGCGGAGCTGAAAACCGCCTCGCCGCCGCTCCGGATTTTTAGAATGCGCGCTCCCGCTCCGCTCCCGCTCCGGGCAAAAAAGGGCTTGCTCCCGCTCCGGATCCTGGTTTTAGGGTATGATATAGTCGCCCCCGTCGCGACTTTCTACTTTGACTTCACTTCTTTATTGTCTAAAAGCTACCTTTCTGCATGCAAGATCTTTATTTCTATACGAACCAACTTATTCTCTTAAAATTTTAGTCTATTAGAGAGCAATTTTGTCAAAAATCTTATTTCTATAAGAAAATTTGTCAAAATTTTATTTTTATAGAAAATTTCTTGTAAATTTTATTCTTATAAAATTTGTCAAATTTTATTTCTATAGAAAAATTTTGTCAAAAATTTATTTCTATAGAAAAAATTTTTTTCCAAAATTTTATTTCTATTTGCACAAATTTTTTCAAAATATTTTAATTTCTATTTTGTCAAATTTTATCTTTATATTTTAACACAAATTTTTGCAAAATTTTTATCTGTCCTACTGAAATTCTTCTGCCAAAATTTGTATTTCTATTTAGAAAATTTTGTCAACTGGAGTTTAATCTATTAAGCAATAAATTTCTAATATTAAAATTCTATAATGATCAAAAGGAAATAAATAATTTATCCTTTATAGTAATTTCGTCAAATAATTCTATTAGAAATTTTTGGTCAAAATTTATTCTATAGTAATAATTATGTTCAAAATTTCTTATTTTCTACACAATTTTTCTGTCTGTTCAAAAATTTTCGTTTTAATGTAGAGTGAATTTTTCGAAATTCTATTTCTTATTAGGCGAAATATTTCAAAATGTTTTTTCTTTTAGAATAAAAATTTGTTGAGGTACCTCTTGCCCGTCACATTAGTCAACTTTAAATTTTCAAAAAACTTTTTAGCATAACGAACGTGGTGTAACGTGGCAGGAAATGTGGATACTTGCTTTGATTTTAGAAATTGATCCTTACTGAATATTTATATTAGGTGGTAGTGAGGCGTGACACGCAAAATTCTCCGCTGAACACGCGGTGATTCACACGCTGAATCCACAGTGAGTTCTGTGAACAAAATCCAAAGAACTCTCGGTGAATTGTGTTGAATGGCCCCGACTAAAATTAAAATTATTTCGTTGGCTTGGGGTTGAGAAATTAAACATCGGTCCCGTGAATGGCGCGAATTAAAAATGTGCAAAATCACGTCCCATCTAAAAATAATCAAGATAACACATCGTAGAATCTGAATATTTTAATTGCGTTCTCCTAAAGATACATTATATATCCCCCATCATAGATCGGGGGTATATTAACTTTGTCATTCCGTTTGTAACACATCGAAATATTGCTCTAAGACCCCATAAAGTATATAAATTCTGGGTCGTGGTGAAATTCTGAGTCGATCTAAGCATGTCCGTCCGTCGTCTTGTTGAAATCACGCTAACTTCCGAACGAAACAAGCTATCGACTTGAAACTTGGCACAAGCTTAGTTGTTAGTGATGTTAGGTCGGATTGGTATGGAAAATGCGGCCATATCGGTCCACTTTTTACGTATAGCCCCCAATAAGGCGCCCCATTTTGCTCTGATCCTCTAAGAAGCAATTTCATCCGATCCCGCTTGAAATTTGGTACGTGGTGTCTTGGTATATCGGATCTCTAACCGAACCATTGCAAACAAACTTGGCTCACATCCGTCCATAATTGATATTATAGCCCCCATTAAAAACCATCCTCAGATTGTTTGGGAAAGCCTTCTAAGAGAAGCAAATTTCATCCGATCCGGCTGAAATTTGGGTACATGATGTTAGCTGATATGATCTCTAATAATCATGGCCAATAAATTGCGTCCAACATCGCGCTTATTAATTATATATAGCCCCCAATTAAACGGATTCCCCAGATTTGGCTGTGCGGAGGCCTCTAAGAGAAAGCCATATTTCATCCGATACGGGCTGAAACTTGGTACTGTGTCTAGCGAATCGGTCCTCTAACAATCATGCAAAAAATTGGTTCCATATGGTGCCATAATTATATTATTAGCACCCCATTAAACCGATCCCAGGATTTGACCTCTGCGAAAGCCCTACAGAGAAGCAAATTTGCATCGCTTATCCGGTCTGAAATTTAGTACGATTGTGTAGTATATAGCGCCTAGCAACCGCAAAATTGAGCCACATTCGCTCCATAAATTATATATAACCGCCATATAACACCATCCCCAGATTTGGGCCTCTGGCGAGCCTTCTAGAGAACCGCACAATGTTCATTCCGGATCCGGCTCAAATTGGTAATCAGGGTTTGGTATATTGCAAGTCTCTAGCAAACCGTTCAAACAACCTTTTCTATGCGTCCATACTCGTCCATAAATTATATATGATAGCCCCCATTATAAAACGTTCTCCAGATTTGATACCTCGGGAGCCTCTGGGCAGGAGCAAATGTCCGTCTGTCTGTCCATCTATCTGTTTATGTATTTTTGTGTGCAAAGTATAGCTCGCAGTTTAGATGCGATTGTCCTCAAATCTGGCACAGGATCATATTTCGGCTCAAAGAAAAAAATTGGTTCAGATTTAGATATAGTTGCCATACACAGTTATCACCGATCTGGTCATAATAGGCGTGCTTATCAACCGATCTTCCTCAAATTCCGTACATCCGAATATTTTATGAGTCTCGAAAAACTTGCAAAATATCAGCAAATCGGTTCAGATTTAGATATAGCTCCCATATATAGCTTTCGCCCGATTTACACTCATTTGCCCACAGAGGCCAATTTTTTGCTCCGATTTAGTTGAAATTTTGCATAGGGAGTAGAATTAGCATTGTAACTATGCGTGCCAAATTTGGTTGAAATCGGTTCAGATTTGGATATATCTCCCATATAAAGCTTTCGCCCGATTTACACTCATATGACCACAGAGGCCAATTTTTAACTCCGATTTAGTTTGAATTTTGCACAGGGAGTAGAATTAGCATTGTAGCTATGCGTGCAAATTTGGTTGAAATCGGTTCAGATTTAGAATAAGCTCCCATATATATGTTTCTCTGATTTCGACAAAAATGGTCAAAATACCAACATTTTCCTTGTAAAATCGCCACTGCTTAGTCGAAAAGTTGTAAAAATGACTCTAATTTCCTCTAAAACTTCTAATACATATATATAGCGATAAATCATAAAATAAACTTTTCGAAGTTTCCTTAAATTGCTTCAGATTTAAAGTTTCCATATATTTTTTACTAACATTGTCACCCTAGTGCATTAGCCACTTATTTTGAGTCTATAGATTTGTAGAAGTCTATCAAAATTCTTCCAGATCGAGTGATATTAAATATGTATTGGGACAACCTTTATATATAGCCCCAACACATTTGACGGATGTGGATATGGAATTGAATTTAGATCACAAAGTGGTGCAGGTAAATATAGTCGGCCCCGCCCGACTTTAGAACTTTCCTTAGCTGGTTTTTCCACTACCAAAAGTGTTCTTGAACCACATTAATAATGAAATCTCGCCACTACATTTGAACACAATCTCTGGAAATTTCTGTCTTCAAACATATATTAGCTGCCTAATATTAATTGTAACATATGAGATTTCCGCGATGCCCACGGAGCTCGCCCTAAGTAACCCTGTGTGCTTAATAGCTTTCAGCTGCGTTCGTGAACAAGTCCGTTAAATCTCATCTACGGCTTTTAACTTTATTAATTTATTGATTGGAAAAAATTTTCTATTACGTATCACTGCTATTCATTAAAAAAAAATCCATCAATCGATATTAAAGAAAAAATTGCAACCGAATAGAGTGTTTTTGCCAGCATTACAGTATTCACTTGATTATTGGTAATTTATCATATTCATTGCAAATTAAAATTTATTTATTTTAACTTAATACTAATTCATTCATGTATGCCGGCAATTAGAAATGAATTTGTATTCCATATGCAAATTTGTATGTCTCATAACAAAACTAGAAATTAGCAAATTCATAGCTTTTCAACCTTTTTGTTTTTGGTTGAGGGCGTATTGTTAGTTGCATACATTTCATCTTAGGCCAATTGAAGATTTATGAATATACATAAAAAACCAATATTCTTGATAGCCCTAGACAGTCATCATTCGTCAATAATGCGACGACACGCAATTTAATTGTTCGATTTAAAATGCATTTTAGTCTATTGCGAAATGTAAATTTTAAGTTATACTAAACTCGCACCGTTTTATGAATTTTCAGTTTTATACTACGTAAAACCAATTGAATAGAAAAAAAATCAAAGTTTTGGTTCACTTTTTTCGCTCACTGAATGAAATTTATAGCGTCTTGAATCTAGCCGTTAGTCAAAATGACGAAGGATTGAAGTTAAGTAGCGAAAAAATAATGTATGGACTGGTCCAGGGTTAAAAGAAAGTTTAATAAAAATCCTTACCAATTCACTATTAAAATTACGCGGCAAAGTCGAGTACTAAACATTTTCCAGATATTTTTAAGGGCGTTATTCTGAAATTAAATATTTGTTTTTACATTAAAAATATTATATTGGTTTCCAAAAAATTTGATTGAAGAAATACTAAAATAAGCTATTAAAAACCTGTAATTTTGATGATAAAAAGGTCACAAAAACGTAAATATTCTAGTTTGAAAATAAAGCCAATTTCCTAAAAGAAAACTTGCCAATTCTCTATTTTAAAGTTTGTTTGAAATCCTATCTGGAGTTGCTCTGAAATTAAATGTTGTTTTTAAAACAAAGAAAACATTTAAACTGGTTTCCAAAAGAAATTTAATTAAACAAATAATAATATACATAAAAAATATTCTTTTTAAAAGAAAGCCATTTAAAAAAAAATATACTTACCAATTTATGACTAAACTATACGCTGAGATATAACAAACGTTTTCCAAATTCATCTGGAATTGAATATTAATTTTTTATATTGAATAATAAAAATTTCAATACACTTTTAATTTCAACATACATATTTTCCTAAATATTCTTAATAACTTTTTTCTAAACTACCAATAAAATATTAATAACTTTCATTTAAAAGGTTTAATAAACAAACACCAATATATGTCTCAAAAATCCAAAATATTCCATGCCTTTATATTCCCTTGTTGCATACCTGCTTAAAAGATGCAACAATCCACGCCAACGCCAACTACACAACTGAAGCATGCCAAACAAAACCAAGCAAAGCCAAAACATTCCTACAACAACAAAAACACATGTGCCTTTATTGAAAACAACACCTCATCCAGCCAAATAAACCATCCGCGAATAACAAACAACACACACAAACCACTAAATGAACAAAAATAAAAACAACCTCACGCTTATGTATACACAACAAAACTCAAGTAACATCATCTTTACATTAATCACATTCCACTATGCCGATAAAGATCTCTGTACTATGCACTAGTTCACGCATTGCTGACAATTTACTCTAAGAATTATATTCGTAAAGGCACACCAGTTTGATTGAACGATGGAAACTAAATTTGCAAAAATTTCATGAAATGTTATCTTCCATTTTTGACTGAAAAATGTCTATAAATTTAATTACACATGGTGCAACTAAAAATAATTTCATTGGGTAAATTCTTTACCAACAATTATTAACTATAGGAAATGTCAGTAAGAAATTACTATCCACTTTCAAGTTCATTTTTCGTAAAAAATATTTTCTCATACAAAAAATGTAATAGTAAATTGCATTTCTTATTTAGAAAATACTTTACACATTTCACAGTAGTTTTATAGGCATGAACAAACGAATTTTTAACTACCAGTTAAGAAATTTTTTTTAAGGAAATTTCCAGGTAATTATTGTAGGCCATGAACTAAACGATTGCTACTTAGAATTTGTAAAATTTCCTTTCGAGTAGTTAATTTTCGTTGAAGATACGAAAAATGAACTAAAATTCTGGAAAATTCTTGTAATAAATTATTGTAAAAATCTTCTTAAATTTACGAGACACTTTTTCTCTGTGTAATAATATATTTTCAGTGTAAAACAGTGTTCTTTGGGGACAAACAATAAATAAATTTTATTTGAAAAGTGCAACATTATTAATAAAAGAAAATTTTGTTAGTTAATGGTTAATATAAAACCTAAAAACTTCTACCTTCATTGTATTGGTTCAAAAATAAACGAACATATAGTAGCGTACCTCGGCTTAAGCATCAATAAATTACATTAGATATTGAAAAATGTTCTTGAATTGTATTACAAATGCCATTGCAATTTTTTTATTGATCTTAATTGCTCTATTAGAAATACTT
>PGFW01031124.1:8487-20753 GCA_003123925.1 Haematobia irritans | reverse complement strand
AGAGGAATATGATCACCTAAAACTTGTTTCAAGAGCAAATGTTAGTTACACGACATTTAGTTTACGAAAATTATATATCCGAATTTCGCAAGGCATGTTTATGTTTTAGCGGAAAAACAAAATTTTTGACGCCAAATTGCCATGTACCCGTCCAAAGAAATTTTTTGTCTGACAACATATCTGAGTTAATCATGATCCTTCTCTGTGTAATAAGGAATTTCGTTTTCTGCAAAAAGGGTTGCCCTAAGGATAAAACACTTTATGGCAGTCACGAAGACAGACGGACTTAGCTAAATTGGCTCACAATTTAATTCTAAAAGGATCGGTATATTAAACGATTGGTTCTTCTTCGCGTTATATACTAATGCAATTAAAAATGAAGTATACCGCTCTACCAGGTTAAGAAAACACCTGTGTTACTGATCGGTGTGTATATTACAAGTCCAACCTCTTGATATGCTAATTAATACTTTCCAGGACAATCAATAGTGTTCTCCAGATGTAAACAACCGCACAATTTGTTCTTTACAGGTATATTGTTATATCTGGATTGTATACAATCTCTTGATCTAATGTCATATGGAATTCAATTAAATTGCTGCCTTTCAATAACACACCAAAACACATCCGTAAAGATCAAAAAACGGAGCAGTTTAAAATAAGGTAGCTAACTACCATCCCACCAATCCACCACAACCCGTTTTTGCTCTGATTTTATACATTTCAGTATGGTAGTTTTTGTGTAAATAAATTTCGAAAGGCTGAAAAAGGCCCGAAAGTGTGGTGGAACCAGATCACTTGGTTTGTGCCATAGCGACTTGGGTCCTTCCAAATTAACTTTATGAATAATAAATAAGGACCTCATAATTTGTTAGCTCCTTGAGAAAAATAAAGGTGCGTACGGATTTATTTATGCAATATTTTTAATAAACTCTTCAAGGTTTATCAATGATGAATACACAAGGGGATGAATAAACGATGTGCATTAAATGTAAGCGGTAAAATCCCAAACATTCTTGACACTAGTGAAGTAAAACTATTAATAGCCTCCCTTTGAAATCAGCGTTATTGGTCGAAACATGTGTACTCATAAGAAGGTAAACAATATCTGTGAAAAACTTCCAATCCAATGATAAAAACTGATAGATTTCAATGTTACATGAAAGGCAACATGACTGTATGTAAGCCAAGTCATAGTGTTGGTATATATTGAATTAGAGAATGGGACGTATACGTCAGTATGTGCGGGTGTGAAGTAAATAAATGCGTGCTACTACTACTGCTACACACTACTCTGTATTCATACATTCTCCATTAGAGTGACGATGCCATAAAAAAATCTGTTTTACATTCCATCCTCCCTTGCGAAACAACCGAGGCTAGTTTCCTAGTGTGAGAAATTGAATTTGTAACAAAAATACATAATGTGGGAATGTATAATTAACCTACCGATGAGGCTATCATCGGCGATTTGGAGTCACTGCCTTCTTGTAAGTCGATAGTCGGCTCGTTTTTTTGGCTCCGATGCACGGTTGACACGATACACCCAGCTTATTTGCGGCATCTCGAGAAGAGAGGTTGGGTTTCGCTTGAAACTACCGGCAACTCTCTTTGTCGTCTCAGCGGCTTCCGGTTTTCGATTTCCCCCGATCCAGACAAACGTTCCCCAAACACTTTAATTACATTTGTAACGGTTGATTTGGCAACTTTTAGGCAATTTTTGGCCGCTTTGCGTGGCGCCGAGTAGCTCGGATTTTCGCGATGGCGCGAGGCAAAATTTTGATACGGCCTGCTCTTCTTTGCTTGGACGGGCATTTTGAACAATTGAGAGTGAATCTCACTCAATCAAATAGAGGGCAAACATTCTACACACACACACACACTTCAAAATGAGGTGTGTTCAGATTTTAAATGCAAAATTGAAAGAAATACGTCAAGTTTAATATTTTGACCGTATCCCACTTTATTTGATACAAAAAAAGTTAAATTTATTTCAAAATATTAAAAGAAGAGTTAAAAAAAATTGAAATTAACAGAAACTTCCTACTTGGAAAAAAACGTGAACTCTCTACTTTCACTAAGCCAATTTAACTTTATTTAGCTTCACTAGAATTATATGTATGGAGATAATTTTTCTTACTCTCAATAATTTTTGGCTGTAACGTGAGTTAAACTAAACTAAACCCGAGGAAAAAAAATATACTCAAATGAAGTATAAAGATTAACTAAATTCGATGTCTTCTAACAAAATAGTTTCAGAATTTCTTTAAATTTGTAAATTTTGAAAAAAACTTAGTTATGTCTAAAAAATGTCCTTGAATTTTTGCTCGAAAAATATTATAACTTATTTTTATGACATCTGGCGTGAATGACACCCCGTTTTTATACTGTTTAGTTAAAATTTTCCGCAATATTCCAAAATTTTTCTAAAATATACCGAAAGTTGTTCTTCCTGGTGGCTGTCACTGTTTTTCAGTATAAGTACTTAAAAATAATGAACATCTTTGGGAGGACATTTTGTAAAGTTACTTTTAAAGTTGTGTGCCTTTAGAAGCACTTCCATTTTTATACCACCGACATAGGAATGGGTGACGGCGGGTAATAATAAAGTTTGTCATTCCGTTTGTAACAATCGAAATACTCGATTTTCCGACTATATAAAAGTATATATATTTTTGAATCAGGGAGAAATTCTAAGATGATATAACATGTCCGTCTGTCCGTCTGTCTGTCTGTCTGTCTGTCTGTTGTAATCACGCTACAGTCTTCAATAAGTGAAGGCAATCGTGCGAAATTTTGCACAAAACTCGTTCTTTGTCTGTAGGCAGGTCAAGTTCGAAGATTGGCTATATCGTCCAGGGTTTTTGATATATAGTCCCCATATAATAAACCGACTCTCGATTTGGGGTCTTGGGCTTACTAGAAATCGTAGTTTTTTAATCCAATTTGCCTGAAATTTGAAATATAGAGGTATTTTTATGACGCATGAAAGAGGTGTGCCAAAAATGGTGAGTATCGTCCATATGTTTTGGTATAGCCCCCAATTAGACGCGATCTCCCGATTTTAACTTCTTGGGCTTATAGAAACCGCAGTTTTTATTCAATTTACGCTGCAAATTGGAAAATCTAAAGAGTATTGTAGGACCACAAATACGTGTGCAAAATGGAGTATCGGTCCATGTTTTGTATGTCCTCATATAAAAACGACCTCCCGATTTGGGGTGCTTGGGGCTATATATATAATTTTTCGGGTCATAAAGAGGTGTGCCGAAAACGGGAGTATCGGTCCATAATTAGGTATAGCCCCCATGAACGATCTCCGATTTAACTTCTTTCGGTTTTCTAGGAACCGTAGTTTTTATGCTGATTTGCCTGAAATTGTAAATATTCTGGTATTTTTAGCCTTCAAACAAAAAAGTGCTATCGGATTAATCCATTTTAGTAATGCCTCCATATAGGACCGACTTCACTTTTAAGGGTTAGAAGCGCACTGGATCATGGAATTGCCATTGAAACTCAATGTTAAAAATTTTCCAAGATTTTACTTTCTACACGATTTAAAGATTTCCAATCAATAAACCGTCTTGATTGTAATTTTCTTTGCACCTTACAAGACTGTTAAATGATTCCTCTTAAAACTCAAACAAAAAATGGTTCGTAATAAATCCAAGAACATCTGATAATAGTCCTCATAGCGTGAAATGCTTTAATTTATCTTCGGGAAGTGTCCTGCAAGTCTTCCAAGCCCTCCTGAAGATTTCAAAGGAAACCCTAATATTTGCGTTCATGGTGGCTGCGGTATTTAAGATTCGCCCGGCCGAACTTTCTGCTGTATACACTTGTTTTTTTTTTGGAATGTCACTAAAGACATTCTTGCAATTTTGAACTCCAATTTTTTTCCTTCAAACAACAAAATTTTCTTTAACATGTGAAAAAAATTAACTATGTCTAATAAATTTTCTTGAATTTGTCGAAAAATATTTACCTATTTTTGTGATATCGGCGTTTGTAATACTGCTTTAGTTAAAATGTTTAAAAATATTTAAAATTTTCTAAAAAATTAACCCAAAGTTTCTTCCTGTGGGTTCATTGTTTTTTCAGTGTAGTTTAAAAATAAAGAACACCTTTGGCGAAGAGCATATTTGGAAGGTTTATTATAATTTGTGTCTTGTGAAAATAACTTCCAATTTTTTGCTAGTTTTATAAAAAAGAAATCATTCTCATATACATTTGTTAAAAAAAAAAAAACAAGAATCTTTAGCGATGTCTGGTTATTACGTTGGCTTTACGCTAAATAAAAGATGATATGATCAACGGATGATCCAAATATAAAAACAAAAACCTTTTTAATTAAAAAAAAATAAATTAGATATCATCCGATTTTAAACCTTAAGTAGCTCAATTTTCTTTCAAGAATCCGCGGCATCTAGTTTCCTTCTGAATAATTATTGACTAAACTTCTTTAACCAACCGCCTGGCTGCCAACTAAATAAAAAAATTAAAAATAAAATCAAAAGTACAGATCAAATATAATCAATAATAAAAAAAAACATCCACACAATGTCTAACACGGCCCTATACTACAATGGTTACACAGATGCACATATGTATGTATATGTTTGTATAGTCGAAAAAGTATGACAAATCCTCGCATTACATAAGTAAAGCAAATGTTAATCAAGATATAACTTACACATTGACAAACATAAAAAAGCGCTGATTTGTTTTTCTAGCTTTTCAGCTACCACCCCCCACATTTAGAACAAAAGCAAGACTAAAAAAGAAAAACAACAAAAAGAAAAAATGAAACATAAATACAATAGAAGGAACTGGAGAAAAGAAAATAAAACTTAAAGGTAAAAAAATCTGTAATTGAAGCAAGCTAAGAATAAACACGATATATGAATGATGAAGGACAAATCCGATGTAGTCGTATGTCGTATGAGGATTCGAAGGAACGAAAGTCACACTCGATGAAAATTTTGGCATACACCCAACACCCTACAATATATCTCAATATACCCAAAGTTGCAAACCACACACACACACATTAACATACCAATACAAGTGTATTCTATAGAACAATGTATTTCAATAAAAACTCCAATGGAAACTTTCCTATCTAAGTGTGGACATGGCTCTCTATATCGTACGACCCTCTACTAGGTGTATCTATGGTCACCAAGATCATGGCAAACGAATTGCCAAATTTGTATGACATCTCTTATCCCCCAGTGTCGTTTTCAGCAACGGCCACGGCCTTCTTCGACACAGAATTCAAACCTGGTTCGGAGCGACGAAACCAAGTTGAGGGAGTTTTTTTTAGTTATATTCCCTTGCAGATTTTATTTTGCAATTGGCTAGAATGGCAGAAACAAAAAACTATTGTTGTAACATACTTTAGGTCAATACGAAAAAAAAAAAAAAAACAAAAAGTAACTCAATTTAATTTCCTAGATGTCGCTTGGTGTACATGGGGGCCACACAAAAGAGGCAAAAAATAGACGTCTTCTTTTAAATATAGGATTTATAAAATTAAAATTTGGATAAAATTTCATTATCTTAAATTTTCGCGTATTTTTAAGATAAATTAACAGCCTATAATCATTATAATATTATTTAATTTTGAATGATTATTCATGCAAATGTTGAGCGCCAAATTGGCCCATCCGCTTATCTAATTTTAAGCATACCCCCCCCCCCCCCCCCCCCCCGCCGGCGCCCGTCTATGGCAATATTTCGGCCTGTATCTCAACAGGAAAAAAAAATATTTTTGTCTCAATCATGAAATTAATTTGATCCATATTAATTTTAAATTTAAACGTCTCATCACAGAAATGATAGATATCATAAACAACAAATTTTTATTTCATTAATTGATCCTATTCAAAAATTAACTTGATTAGATTTGCTGTGAATTGATGTTTGTTTCAAATCAAAAAATTTGTTAAATGAATTAAATTTTTAATTAAAAGTGTTTAAATTCAATTATAAATTTTAAATTGGAAAAATATTTGGCTGAATTTTTTTCAAATGGCGTCAACTGAAGCCTTCGATTCACGAAAATTAAAAGATTCCAATTAATTTTTTAATTGAAATGTCTTCGCAATCACAAATGATAGTATCAATCAACAAGTTTTATTAATTGGGCATAAAAAATACTTGACTAAAGGGCGTTTTCGTTTCGCAAAAAATATGTTGCCCTGGGGTTACACTACTTTTTCCCTCTTTGTAATTTCTGCTTCAAATAATAGTGTCATCTCCAAAGTTATTGTTTATTCATAATATTGTGAGTGATACGGATCCAATCTATGACAGTGTCCTCTATATTTGCAATATTTAATTTGGCAGAATGTTGCGCCTTTTTTCCCAATCGAAAATCGCACACAATTAGCAAATTTCAATTTAATATTTCAATGATTGCAATCAAAAATGTTAAAGATGTTGATTGCAAAATTCAATTAAAATTTTGTATTAAAAACATAACTAGTTTTTCAATTACTAATGCCCTCAATTTTTTGGCCAGATATATAAAATTTTCCCCCCCCAATGTTAACCGATACAAAAAAGCAAGAAAACTAAAACAAGACAAAACGTATATGTTAAATTCAATATATCCTTGCAAAGCGGGCTCAATGAAGCAGTTATTAACTAAGTTTTCTTTTTATTTTAACGCCACTTTTGTTTGTCTTATAGGTGTGTTTTACTAAAAGCTTTCCTGATTTAATGAAGCCTGCCGCTAAAGCGGGACATTGGGCACTAGAGGGTTAACTTTTTAATTCGAAATATGTTTGGAAAATATTTTTATGAGCTTTAACATCAAGCCTCACTAACAAGAAAGTCATAAGGGGTTAGATCGCCCGATTCTATGTAGCCAATTGATCGGTCCCGAAGGTGAATTCAAATGTTCACCGAACTGCACCTCTCAAACTTCATTTTTTATGCGTGCTGTGTGCATGTTGCCAGTGATTGCCAAACTCCCGAAGGATAAAAGCCGCCCAAAAATTTGATTATACATTTTAACATACCACCTTCACCACAAAAACTTAAAATTCAATGTTCTTACTAAAAAAAAAAAAAAAAAAACTTCCAAATTTGTGTATTTAATTCACGCAGTTTTAATTTTTTTCTCAACCTCTATTTTCTGGAACTAATTATATCTATACCGAAATTTGTATAAATAGTTCTTATTGATAATGAAATTAATTTGCGAACAAATTTCATGACAAAACCTGAAAATCGTTCAAAATATTTTGAAAACGCAAAATTTTTGCTTTTTGGCGAATGCGTAAACCAGAATATGGGAGCGTATGAACCTCTTTGTAAATGTCTTTAAATTTCACAATTTTTTTGTTTTCAGACGAGACATTAAATTTGGAAATTATTTAATATTGGAGGGAGTCTATTTCTTATTTAAGTTATGAGTGCTTTGTGAAGTTAATACAAACGTTTAATTGACATCTTTATCACGTTTCAGAAATTCGTCACTCGTCCCTTGAAATTTCTAAAGAATACCTTAAAATACCAATATGATGTTTAAAAAGGAATTCAATACCGGACCTTCATGAACAATACAATTTTAATTGGCAATATTAGGTTGAGTTCGTGTGAGAAAGATATCGTCAATTAAACTTAATACTCGTTCAAACTGGCAAAAAGGCACCCGAAAGCACTAATGAAATGGCGAGAAATCACCAAGTTGGCGCTTTTTTTGGAAAAGGCCACTAAAAAGGCCAATTTGGTACTAAAAGCAGCCGAGAATTGCGCATCACTGGCCATGGTCACCATCTTGAGGAAACCACCGTTCATGCTCTTGCATGTTGGGTAAAACAAAGTTGGATATTATGTCACGAAAAACACTCAAGCATTCAGGCAGTTACAATTAACGATTCGTATCATGCTTTTGAAGAAGTACGGTCGATCATACCACAATCCCTAAACCGCACCTAAAATGTTGACGTTTTCTTGGAGCTTTTCCAATGGTACTGTATGATCATTTATTCCAAAATCTTTCAATTCTTGCTTATGAAGATTCGTCCTCTTAACGACAAATTTTTCGATAAGAATCTCACGATGAAACTATGCCTAACAGAGCACACATCTTGATAAAAAAGTGATTGTTTGTAAGAGAAATCATTGCGGAAATATACAAAAAGTGGAATTCAATTTTCCGCACGATGTAATTTATTTTTATCCCATAAATAATTAACTTTTTTTCCGTGTATCAAAAATTTATTCGCTATGCTAAATAATCGCGCACAAACTGTCATCGTTATACTTTCTACGTAGATTATTTTATGAATCCCAAACCAAAGTCACCCACAAATAACGTTGGCTTTTTTTATTGCTAAAATACTTGTGTTTTTTTTCTCTAGAAGTTTACTTCATGTGTGGGGATAAAAGGCGGAATAGCATATTCAAAATATACTCAATTGAAAGGTCGATCACAACCATGCTATTCACACACACACACACACCCATTGGCGTAGCTAGGGGGTGCTGGGGGGGGCTATGCCCCCCAGAATGTCTTGCCCCCCCAGAATAATCAAAGCTACAGTGAATTTATATTTTAATCAAGCTTTTGCGATTGTAATCCAATTAAGATGTGCAGAGAGGAGTTGTTAGCCATATTTTTTTAGTATTGATATTTACATTACAACTAAAAAAACGTAATAAAAGAAACACTAAAAGGAAACTTGAGACCAGCATTTTCAAAAATGTCAATTTATAAACTACGTTGATTAAAATCATAAATCGTCAGCATGCCAATTTACCATCTAAACGTCAAAAATCACGAAAAAATCCACAGAGTTGGCACCGCTGCTCTCGACAGTTGCTTCGTTGTATTCTGTTCTCAGAGAATTTTTAAAAACTAATCGAAGATAGACGTTTTATAATATTCAATTTATTTTTTGCCTTTTATTTAATTTTTTATTCTTAGTATTTTTTATACACGATGAATATATTAAGTTTATGTTTTGCTTTATGATTTCTAGTCCTGTTTTAAAACACACATTTTAAATAAAATTTAAAAATCATATGTTTGTTGTCTTGAATTAAAAATAAATTACAAACAATATTTTTCAAACACATACTTAAAGCAATGCTTTTATTTTTTGTTATATTAAATAATGGTAAGTTGCTATTTGATTATTTATAGCGGTGTCGTGGAACCGGCTCCCACACACAATAAAATATTTTTTGTCTTCAACATGAAATAATTGATCTACATTAAATTAACGCCTTCACACTACTGTGGTACGGCGTAATAATAAGTTTGTGCATTGTATAGTAACGCGCAAGAAATAGTGGTCATATGACCATCTTTTAGATTATACCGATTCGGGTAAGAATTAAATCTGATCGATTTAGCGATGTCCGGTATGTCTGTCTGTCTGTCTGTTCGGTCCGTCTGTCTGTCATATGTCAATTTTGTGGTGCACAAAGTACAGCTCGGCATTTAAGTCCGATTCGTCCTCAAATTTGGCATAGGGCTCGTTTCTCTTGAGACAGGCAATTGCTATGGTTTTGAAAAAAACGATTCGAGATTTAGAATATAGCTGCCCAATATATAATTATTCTTACATGTGGTCATAGTTGGCGTGTTTATCAACCAATTTCTTTGAAATACCGTACATCCAAATATTTAGATGAATCTCGCCCAAATCTTGCAAAATATCAAAGCCAAATCGGTTCAGATTTAGAATAGCTCCACATATATATTTTCGTCGATTAGACTGCTATGATCCACAGAGCCGCAAAATTTACTACCGACTTCATGAAATTTTGCACAGAGGGTAAGAATTTGGCATTCTCAATGCTTGGTACACTTGGATTTGAAATCGGTTCAAATTTAGATATAGGTTTCCCATAATATACTTTCGTCCGATTTGAACTTATATGGCCACAAAAAACCAGAGATTTGCCGTGATTTGCTTCAATTTTGGCAAAGGGTACGTTTAATAGTATCGTTAAGTGTGTCAAATTTTGTTAAAATCGGTTCAGATTTAGATATAGCTCCCATATATATCTTTCGTCCGATTGAACTTATATGGCCTCAAAATCCAGGGTTTTGCCGTGATTTGCTTCAAATTTCGCACAAGGAGTACGTTTAGTAGTATAGGTAATTGTGCCAAATTTGGGTTAAATCGATTCAGATTTAGGATATGGCTCCCAATATATATCTCCGCGTCCCGATTTTGCATTCATATGACCAGGGGGGCCAAAGTTATACTCCCCATTTACGTGAAATTTTCGCTAGATAGCAGAATTATTTATCTAAACTTATACATGTCAAATTTATTCAAATCGGTTCAGGATTGTATATAGCTCCAATATATACGTAACCAGAGTTGGGAGATATTGGTCGACTGTTTCATATTTTAGACCCATTTTCACATGGGATTTTCCTCCAATTGACTGGATAGTTTCCACAGAGAATACAAATATGGCCAAAATTCTCACAGTTTACACAAAATTCTGTGATGATTTCCCCATATCCTACACACTGCAATGCCAAAATTTCCACAGAACGGATGAGTTTTAAATAAGGCTCCCAAAGTCGCACTACACATATCTTGGCCGAGATTAACCAATATCCTTGTAAAATCGCCACTGCTGAGTAGCAAAAATTGTAAATATTACTCTAATTGTCCTATATCTCGAATACCATATGTATCGCCTGAAAAATTTAAAATCTCTTTTGTACAATTGCATTAAAAAATTTCATCTCGGCTTATATTCTCATATTTTTTACTAACATTGTGTATCATCCCAGGGCGTTAGCCGATTTAAATTTTAATTCTAGAGTTTTTGTAGAAGTACAAAAAATTGTTTCCATTAAAAGTATTTGTATCTGGAAATGCAAAACCTTTATATAGCTCCCAGCAACATTTTAAGTAGTTGAGATGGTAACACAATGTTTGTCCTACATAGGTGTGGGGAAAAAGGGAATAATAAATAGTCGGCTCCGCCGACTTTAGATTTTACTTACTTGTTTTTAATTGAAATGTATTCAATCAAAAAAAATGATAGTATCATCATCAAAGCCAATTAAAAAATTAATTGATACAACTAATTTTTTGGATTGAGTATTTTTTGTTTTTGATGATTCTTGGCTGCAATTGCCTTTAAACACCGCCAATAAAAAATTGAGTATGTATAGTTTTATCAATAGGGGTAAATTTATCGCTTCGGAATTTCGACAAAATTTTGAGATGTCTGGGGGGGGCACAGCCCCCCCAGAGAAAATTTCTAGGCTCGCGCCAATGCCACACCCAAAACACAAACACATCTTGCCTCCACAATAGACCTTCATAACTAAAATTTACTTGTGCATAATCGTCGGTTGATGGCGTATTGGTGAATACGCAGTGTATTTGTTTATTGGTGAAAATGAGTTTTGGAAAACTGTTTTTATGCTTTTACTTTTCGTCGCACAGATTGTGCCAAGATTTATTTGCGTGAATTTTAGGTGAGAATAATTTTTTTTTTTTTTTTTTTTTTTTGATATGATCACCTAAAACTTGTTTCAAGAGCAAAATGTTAGTTTCACGACCATTTTAGTTTATCGAAAATTATATATCGAATTTCGGCAAGCATGTTTATGTTTAACGAGAAAACAAAATTTTTGACCCAAAATCTGCCATGTACTCCGTCCAAAAGAATTTTTTTGCTCATGACACATATCTGAGTTAATCATGGTCGTTCTCTGTGTATAAGGAAATTTCGTTTCTGCAAAAAAGTGTTGCCCTAAGGTTACAACACTTATGCAGTCACGAAGACAGACGGACTGAGCTATATTGGCTCACAATTTAATTCTAAAACGATCGATATTAGATTTTCTCTCAAAAAATTTTTTTGTTTGTGAAGCCCAGATTACATACTCTTTCAGTTTCGTCTGTCTTCGTTCTCTATTGCAAATTAAAAATTTGTGTTAATAACCTTTGACGACAAACCACTTTTTTTGCATAGAAACGAAATATATTCCCAATAATCGTATCATTAACACAGGAGAAACACGACCTATGATTAACTTCAAAGGATATGTGTATCATAGCAAAAAATCATTCTTATATTTTGCGACCGGCAAAGTTTAATTCAGGCAGAATTCTGGGGTCAAAGAATTAGTTTATATATTACGTATAAAACATATTTACACCAGTTTTATGCTTTTGGAGTTCCTTTACCCAAACCTTCGTCGGTACCTTACCACAAACGGTGGGATCTTAAAACATTCCGGAACAGTTTGAGTGTTTCTACAAAAC
>PGFW01031095.1:17665-29276 GCA_003123925.1 Haematobia irritans | reverse complement strand
TACGTCATCAAGATTTCGGCCGCCGGATATCTTAACTAAACCTCCATTCATGAATCAAAATCATAATTAGTTTCTTTTTGAAAACTATTATCGTATTCTGAGTTATCGAACCTATATCGCATTCCAGTGGAGTGATTGACATTATTCTCCCTAGCAGAAGGGTTCAAATCAATAATCTTTCCCTTAAGTTACATTTAAAGTTTCTTCTAAATGGCAGAACTAATCAGATTGTGGATTTGGCATATAAGAACCAGTTTTGTTTGCGTTTAGAAGGGAATTTTAAATATCAAATTCAAAAACAATTGTGCCACGAAATCGATTTAGAATAACGCCTTTCATATTGGATTTAAATCTAAATTCTATAGATGTTACCCCCATTACGGCGCAATGAGCACAAGGAGTAACAACTCGGGAATTTTCACTTCTATATTCTCGCTGTAACTTATGATGCGCCTTCTATCCTCCAAAAAGATAAAATGGGGAGACGGTGTATTAATGGGATTATATAGCTATTTCAAAACTCACGACGATCGGATAAAAAATCTGTGGGTGTATAGCATGCCCAAGGATGTAAAAAACGCGCGAGATTCGGGTGCCCACAACAACATATAGACCGTGGCACCGTGGGCGCGATTGAGGCCTCGTTAGCGGCATTTATTATACAACTTCTAAATGAAAAAA
The DNA here is from genome assembly GCA_003123925.1 of Haematobia irritans. Taxonomy (NCBI): domain Eukaryota; kingdom Metazoa; phylum Arthropoda; class Insecta; order Diptera; family Muscidae; genus Haematobia; species Haematobia irritans. Next base: position 28,595 of record PGFW01031095.1, on the reverse strand, counting down.
TGATATCTTCAGGACGTTTTTTTTCACAGCGCTCAGAAAAAAGTCAATAGAGATTTTTTAAGAAAAAAAAAAATTGTTTAAATTTATTTTTTTTAATATTTTAAAATTTTGTTTTCATTTTTTTAAATTTTTATTTTAAGCTTCAAAAAACTTTTTTTTTTAATCAATAAACAATTTTATAAATCAAAATTATTCTTCGGAATCAGAATTTCAGGCATATCTAGCATGCTTCATTAAAAGTAAGCTCTTAAACATCATCGTCGATAATAATATTTTTTGCAGACGAAAATTGAAGACCCCATTGACAATGAAAGATATCAAAATGGTCAGGACGAAACTAACAAGCAATTATGATGATCTTTCCATTGTATTTTTCCCTGGAATTTTTTCTTGATATTGCTCTCGCGATATGTTCGATAGTCCTTGTTCCTGAGCTTCAAGAGGCCTTCTATCGCGGACATTCATACAATCGGAAGGGAAAAATGGTTTATTTATATCTGCTCCATGAATAAAATTCCTTGAACACGGACGTGCGCAGTAAAATCAGGAGTTTGCTTTTTAACAAAAAATTTCGGCAGTTGTGACAGCAATGCGTTAGATCTGAATGCGTTCTGAATTTATGTCGTCATCAAAACAATGCTCGTAAGGACTACGCCTAAATCGATAATATTAAAATCATAGCTTGACTCCTGTTATACGAGCAGCCAAATTTGTGTTGTTGGAAATTGAACACTCCTTGCAGTGTTTCCGTGCTTCGGTGCCTGCAGTACCAGCCATTGTATAATCCACCAACAAATGCCATTTCTTCCTAGCTTCCTTGCTGAATAGCTTTTTTAATTTTGTTCAAACGACATCGCTTGTCAGACCACGAGCTTTGCCACTTTTATTGGCTATTTATATGCAACTGTGCAAAACACACATCGAAAAAACCTAAATCCATAGCGTTGAGCTTGATAACCAATATTCAAATAGGTTTCCTTAATAGGAAAAAGCTTTTTCACCAATTTAGATCGTTTCATAATTTTTGAGTCGCGCTACAGGATTCGCATTGTTTGCGAAGCACGATTCGATATGACACTGAATCGTTTTGCATCGACAATGGTCATTGAAACTTGGTGATCAATTCTTAAGGTACTCCAAATGTTGGAAAATATTTTAATATTTGGCTGTTAATGTTTTGAATTTCTTGCGGGATAAAAGTCTGCCGATTCTTCTCAGTCAAAGGTAATTTAAATATGGGTCGACAATATCGCGGTAGAAGAGGCGATTGGGTTTTTTCATAAAACTGTCTTCTGCACTATCAATGGTACCATACAAATTGAAAATAAATATTGATCTATCATGTCTCCATCGAAGTCATTAAATTTTTGCCTGTAAGTAGAATGGCCGCTGCTGCCATCACAACCCCATTTGTAGGTAGCAGTTAATTGAGTGTTATTATTATTTTCAATATGGTTTTGAAAACTTTCTGGGTGTGCTTCAATAATCCTAGCAATCGTATGGTCTACTAAGCTTTGTAATGGTACCTCAGCGAAATGACCAGTGACCGTGATGACACTAGGATAGCATTTTTTTTTCGCACAACGCAGTTTGTCGTAGCATGGATATATATCGGCGTTTGCCCTTTAGCGGCTCTCTTTGACAAATTCCATGTGTACTTGGTATGTCCAACATCTACAAATAGCGCCAGTGCTTTTTCATTCAGAAAATTTTGTCGGTAGACGCTGAGGGTACTCATAGTTTTCAAAATCTTACCGCTAAACTCATCGTCGGCGTTTAGCATTGACACCAGCTGTGAAGCACTACGTTTTCCACCTTTATACAAGCTGCAGCTTGCAGCTACAACAATGCTTCTGATGGCACATCTTCAGTAAGGCCTGACAATTTCTTAACTTGCGTTTTTTTTGCAACACTCCGAAATATGTTTTTGTGGACGCCAATAATTTCGGAAGATGATCTTTCAATCAATACTAACGGCGTATCTAGCCATTCCTGGTTTTTGTTTTCAAAAAAAACCTTATTTCTTCTACAGTTTTTCCACTTTTCTACAAGCTTACTAGTAAAATTTCGAAGCTTTTTGCCAATCTCGTACTGCTCCTCCTGAGTATATTTAAGGTTTTTGAGAACAGTACCAAATACAAAGTTTTCCATGGTGAGAAACTTCTTGGTTGGGATCGCTTCTTCATGCCATACTAAAAAAAGTACCCGTTTTGCTACCGACATTGTTCCTAAAAAGTACCATGATTTAAAGGTTAGCAGGTAATAGCAGTTCATATTACACATTTTGGACGCACAATGACTCATACTTCCATCTAAAAAAAGAGTTAGACCTAATCCGTGCGAATCTTGAAAGTTCTACTCCACGAACGACAGGTGCACGCTAGTGCGGGCTAGTTGTTAATACACTTAATTACCACTACATTTTATGGACAACACATTTAAAGACCGGTCACAAACACTGATTTTTTATGTAATACATACCTAGAAGTTAATAAAAAGCCACACTTTTAATAAAACAAGTAAAATTGTAAATTTCCAAGGAGCTCGAAATCAATGCGCAACAAAGAAAAAATATTGTAAAGCACTTGCTAAAACATATTTTGTGTTTGACAGCTCACAGCTGATGATCAGCTGATCGTAGAGCTTATAAAAAACGCCAAAAATCTAATCAAAGCATCTGTTATCGATTTGTGAAAAAAGTAACGCTTTTTCAAATTTGAAAATTTGAATTAAATGCCGCTAGAGAGGCCCAATCGCCCACTGTGCGTGGTCGGCCTATATGAGGTCTATATAAAAAACATGAACCGATACATACCATATTCGGCACACCTCTTTGTGGACCTAAAGAACTTCTAGATTTTCAATTTCAGGCGAATTACATGAAAATTGCGGGGTATATTTTATTATAATTTATTATATTTATTAATTAAATTAAAATAATACTTTATTAAATAATTATTAAATATAAATTATATTAAATAAATAATAATAATTTTATTTATTATGTATTTTAAATATTTATTTATAATCTTTATAAACATATATAATATAAAATATATAAAAACAATATTATTTAACATATCAATATATATTTTTTATATAAAATTATTTTTAAAAATTATTTAATAAATATATTTTTATTATATATTGTATTATTTAATTATAATTTAACAATATATAAAAATTTATAATATAATAATTAATTAATATAATATTATATATAAATTATTATATAATATATATAAATATTAAATATTATATAATTTATTTACAAATTAATTTTAGGAGTAATATATTAAATAAATATAATAATATTTATTATTATTTTAATTTTAATTATATTAATTAATATATTTTATTTAATTTAATATTTAATTATTAATATATAAATAAAATAATTATCTATAATAGATAATAATTTAATTTTTAAAATTATAATATATAAATTTTTAAAATTATTATTATAATTAAATAATTAATTATTTAATTATTAATTTATGTTTATTAATATATATATATATTATATATTTAAATTATTAATATGATAATTAATTCTATAATATAATATAAAATTATATAAATTTTTAATGATTAATTATTTTTAAATTTTAAAATATAATAATTAAATATATAATAATATAATAATAATTTAATAATTATAACAATAATAAATAATAATAAAAATATTAAAAAAAATGTAGTATTTTTTTAATATAAATATTAAATCTTATTTAATTATTAATTATTTTAATAATTAATATAATTAAAATTATTAATTTTATTTTAATATATATATATAAATTATATATAATATTAATAAATTTTATTTTTATTAAATATATATAATATTTTAATAATAAAATTATAATATTAATATATTATAATAATTTATTTATAATAAATTTATAAAAATATTAAAATTATAATATATATAATTATTATATATTTATAATATATAATAAAATAAATAATAGTTATTTTATTCATTAATAATTATTAAATAAATTTAACATTATAATATATAATAAATTAGTAAATTATATATTAATATTTATAAATAATCAAATAATATAAATTATTAAAACATTATATAAAAAATAATATTAATAATAAACATTATTATATATAATAAATATTATTATTGTTTTTAAAAATTAATTATTTATAAATATTAGAATAATAAGATGAATTTAATAATATAATAATATTATATTATTAAATATATTTAATATTTAAATAATTTAACAATTATATTTAATATATTATTAAAATAATATTATAAATAAATAATATTCTATTATTAAATAATATAATAATATAATATTTTAATTAATATTTATATTTAATTAACTATTATAATAATATTAAATAATAATTTTATAGCGTGCCTCAAGACCCACAAATCGGGGGAATCGGTTTATATATTGGGACCTATACTTATCAAAACCTGGACCAGTTTACACCATATTCCTACCATCTTTATGTGGACCTAAAGTACCCCCAGATTTCATATTTCAAGCAAATCGGATAAAAATTGTGGTGTTGAGGATACCAAGAAGTAAAATCTTGAGATCGGTCTATATGGGGACTATACCAACACGTAAACCGATACACACCATATTCAGCATACCTCTTTGTGGACCTAAACTATGTCTAGATTTTGAAATTCAGGTAAATCGGATGAAAATTGTGATGTTTAGAAGCCCAAGAAGTCAAATCTGTAGATAGGTCTATATGGGGGCTATACCAAAACGTGGACCAATATACATCATATTCGCCACAACTCTTTGCGGACCTAAAATACCTTTACATTTTGGAATGCAGGCAAATCGTATAAAAATTGGGGTCTCTAGTCGCTCAAGAAGTCAACTCAGAACATCGGTTTATATAGGGGTTATACCAAACCATGGAGCGATAGGCACTATATTCGAACACCACTCTTTCGGTACCTAAAGAACTCTACGATTTTCAATCAAATTTCAATAGCATTTTCAATCCAAATTTCATGAAAATTCGCTCGGTATATAGTGTGCAATCAGACCCCAAATCGGGGATTGGTATATATGGGATCTATATCAAAACCTGGACCAGTATACACCATATTCGGGCGATCTTTTTGTGGACCTAAAGTACCCCCAGATTTCATATTTCAAGCGAATCGGATAAAAATTGCGGTGTTGAGGATACCAAGAAGTAAAATCTAGAGATCAGTCTATATGGGGACTATACCAACACGTAAACCGATACACACCATATTCAGCATACCTCTTTGTGGACCTAAACTATGTCTAGATTTTGAATTTCAGGTAAATCGGATAAAAATTTTGATGTTTAGAAGCCAAAAGAAAGAAGTCAAATTTGGAGATCGATCTATATGGGGGCTATACCAAAACGTAGACCGATACACATCATAGTCGCCACAACTCTTTGTGGTCCTAAAATACCTTTACATTTTGAATTTCAACCAAATCGTATAAAAATTAGGTCTCTAGACGCTCAAGACGTCAAATCGGGACATCGGTTTATATGGGAGTTATACCAAAACATGGAGTGATATACACCATATTCAACACACCTCTTTGTGGAATCTAAATATGTCTAGAATTTCAATTTCAGTCAATCGGATTAAATTGTTTGTCTAGACGCTCAAGAAGTCGAATCGGGATGTCATTCTATTGGGGGTTATACCAAAATCTAGAGCAGATACACACACCGTATTCGCACATCTCTTTGTGGACCTAAAATATCGCTACACTTTAATTAGGCTAATTGCAATGAAAATTGTGGTGTATAGATGTTCAAGACCCAAATCGGGAGATCGGTTTATCGGGCTCCAAAACCTGGCCGATATAGTCCATCTTCGAACATGGCCTGCAGCAGCCAAAAGAATCTGTGCCAAATTTCAGAACGACAGCGCCATTATTGAAGGCTGTAGCGTGACAGACGGACATGTTAATATCGACTTACAATTTCTCCCTGATCCCTTTGTATAATCGGAAATCGATATTTCTCTCACCATTCTATGGTAGTGGATATAAAAAAAATTAAAAGTCGACTTTTCCAAATTTTTAATAAAAAGTTAAAAAAATTGATTTTTGATTTTCGTTACGATTCCAAGGGCTCTCATCGGAAATCGATATTTCTCTCACCATTCTATGATGGTGGGCATAAAAAATAAAAGTCCACTTTCCAAATTAAAAAAAAAATAGTTCAAAACTTGATTTTGATTCTCATTTACGATCTAAGGCATCTATCTATAACTCTACGTTTTCTCCCCGCAGATTTACATGTTGTTGCAAAATTTTCATAATTTAACGAATTTTCTGACTCCAAATTTTTCACTATTTTTAGGATACAGAGCTCATTTATTGAATTTTCAAAGCTATTGATGTGTAAATAAAACTCAGCGAGAAAATCCATAGTATAACAGATTTTTCAAAGTAAAAATATTTTCTTTATTTAGAAAACAAAAAATTTAAACCAAAGATGCAAAATCCTCAATTTTTTGAAACCTTTTTATATTTGTTTATATCCAATGATTCAATATTTCAGTTAATTTAAACATAGTTCATTAAATTTAAAATGTGTTTCTTTATTTGAAGGAAAATTCTTACTATAAAAACATACGAATTTAAGGGAAGGAAGCAACTTTCAAAGATTCTTTTAATAACTTCCTTTTAATAAAACATTCTTGATTTTAAAGAAATTTGTCCGTAAACTATGTATCCTAAAATATAGCCTGCATAATCTTTCATATTTGGTCAATATTTTTTCAGTGTATGTGCACATCTTGAATATAAGTTGATATTCTATCAATGAAGAATTTCTTGTAAATCACTTATCTAAGATCTATAGCTTTAAGATTTTTAATCAAACTTACATTTTTACTTTGTGATATCTTAGGCTTTTTATGCCATTTTTCACAACATCTTATACTGCTCATAAAACAAAGAGCATTTAACCTCAAATGCTATCTGCTTACCAATGCATTGACCCCAAAAATGACTATAATACCTAGTCATCATCTTGGTGACATCATACAATCGGAGAGTGTTGACTGCTTTTAGGATTTTCATGCGTCTTTTGAACATTCTCTATCCGAAGTGGTTGTTAATTTATGTAAAAGTAGTTGGAACTTTCCCCGCTTCTATTCCCATTCGGTGTCGGCAAGTGATACTCTATGGTACTCTGGTCTTATAAAACATTATCAAGAGATGTTGGGAATGGGGAAATGACTTCAACTGGGATGCCTCATTAAATGTAACATTACAAGTATCATTAGCATTAACACCAGTAACATAACTACCAATTCTCCATCTCCTCTTATTCCGAAGACCTGAATCACATCATCATCATCGTCGTCGTCCTCATCATGATTATTATCCATAAACATTAGGAGTAGTTGAACCATTCAGAAAGTCAGTAGTTAAAAGAAAATAAGTGGTCGACATAAATAGACATTCATAGAAAATCTACTTGGAGGAGTCTCATTCACTCCCATACAAATGCAGGCAAAGAACTCATGAGATGAGTGTAATCATATGCTTGGAATTATTATCGTAGTCAGCATCTATCCCCAAATAGTACGAGAAGCAGCAGTATTGGCAAGTGCATAAATATTAGACAAGTTGGTTCATTTTTTATACCAGCCTACAGAGTATGAGGGGGTATAATAAGTTAGCTATTCTATTTGCAACACAGAGAAATATTGACTCCAAACTCAATAACATATACATCTTCGTGATCATGGTGAAATTCTATGACGATCCCTGTGTCTATCTTTTTTAATCACGCTATAGCCTTCAATAATGAAGCTATTGCCTTGAAATATATGCCTAAATTACCAGAAACTAGAAATATTACTTAATGTGCGCCTTCGAGGATTGGCGTAAAACTCCACAGAATTTAGATCTTGCGTCATGTGAAAGGCGTTATATCGTTTGATTTTTAAAATTTCTCTAGGAGTCAAACAAAATACTTCGTATAGATCCAGAATCGAGTTTAGTCTCCATATATACAAATTTTAAATCTAACTTCGTTAAACTTACCATTTGAGATGATCGTTTTTTCCACCATACCCATCTGAAGTTCTATACTTCAAAAACAGGTTACTTGGAATCAAGGATTTTGACCTTCCCGCATGAATTCTCTGTGTAAAATTAATTATATCCAATCCAAAGATTTCATATCTTATTTAATTTAAAAACAATTTCTTTAAATAAAAAATGTTCTACTTACTTGAAGGAAAATTTACCTTACTCCAAAGACGGAGTAAATTTCGAAGATTAGTTTCCCAAAATTTAATGAAAAAATATTGTTAACACTAAGATTATGGACTTTCTTTAAAAAAATGCCTTTATTTTAAAGAAATTTGTCCTTTATACTGTGGATATAGTGAGTCCCTAAATTAGGGACACGTAATCTTTCATATTTAGCTCAATATTTTTCTCAATGTGTGTATGTAAATATGTAACCCATTACGACAAGATTTTCTCAAAGGAAATTATTATGTTATCCATGGTGATGGGTATTTACGATTCGACCTGGCCCTATATTCTTATGGTCTCTTAAACTTTTTGCCATGAATTAAACTTGAACGGAAGGGAGTGCAATTTAATGAATCACTGTCTGGAAATACGTATGTCTATCCTTCTTAAAAGGTGTTGTGTTCAGTACACGGATGAAAAAGACTGTTTTTCATATGTTTGGCTATAAACATTATATGTTTGGAACACACATTTTTAAACACAATATTTTTGAGTGCAAGCATATAATGTTCATAAACTAGCATAACATGTTTGGGACATATATGTTAATATGTTAGAACATGTTATGTTTGGGACATAAAATGTTTGTAAATATAATATGCTTGGATGCAAACATATATTAATTTAGAAATAGCCTATAAACAAATATGTGTTTAGTAGCTTGGAGCGCTATTTAACAGGGAGCGATATTGAATTAAGTTGGTGGTTGTTGCTTGTTATTACAAAATTAACATTTTATTTTTCCTTGGGCAATTGATCAGCTACTTCTTTGATCCTTACAAACTGTGTGGTCCGCTGTTCGAATCCCCGTCCGGCAAAAGGTAAAATTAAAATAAAAAAAATCATACAATTGAATAATTTCTTCTACAATGTTTGTATTACAGAAAAAGTGCTAAGAACTAAAAAATCTCGTGGAAGTGAGAAAGATGTGGGGGAATATACAATTGGGCAGAAACAAAATTTTGAGCATTCAGGTCGAAAACCTATGTTGTTAGCACCTATTATTACCTGTTTATTTTCATAATTCAATATGATTGTAAATATATAAATAAATAAATAAAAATTTTGAGCCACAATATTTGCTTGGGAGAATTTTTTTTAAGCATATAATATTTTTTGCGTGCAAAATGCTTCCAAACATATTATATGTTCACATAATAACATATTGTTTTTTTGGAAGACAAATTTGGATGCAAAAATACAAAATGTTTGGAACTTAGACTACCCAAACATATATTGTTTAGACCAATATGCTTTCAAACATATTATATATTGGAAGAGATCAAACATATAAATGTTTGGGCAATACCCAAAAATATATATGCTTGAAGCAAAATATGTTTGGGAGTATATGTTACAGAAGCGATTTTTTGTGAGCGTGTACTAATTGACCTAATAATGCAATGCGTTTTCCACTTATTTAGAAGGAATAAATACATAAACTTCTATACACTGGAAAAAATAGTGAACTGTTTTACAGGAAGAATGAGAAGAATTGAACCAAACCCAACAAACACAAGGATGAGCATTTTTCATAGGTAACGCCATATCAATTTGATAGTGAATCCCATCTTCAACATTAATTCAAATGGCCATGCAAATTGCTTGCTTTCAACAAATTTTCCAATAGGTTTGAAGCAATAAAATGAAATTTAGTTTGAAAAGTTGTTGCTAATATGTTGAGAAATTGTTGCTAACGTGTTGAATTCTACTGTTGAGGGTAATGTCTGTTTTTTGTTGAGAACGCGATTTTCTCAACAATTTCTCAAATTGAATTCTAATCTAATTCTTTGAAAAAATGTTTGAAAGCGTATTGAATATAAGCATTTCTCCAATGCTTGTGTTTATTGGGAATTCAATAAAACTTTCTAGACATAATTATTTTTTTTTTTTAATTTTTTAAAGAAAATTTTGTAGTTTGAAGAAAAAATTGGAGTTAAAACTTACAAGAATACGAAGTTCAAGACGAGCATATTTGTAGTAAAATTACAAAATTTAAAGAATAATGAACTATTTTGTGCGAAGTAGGAATTTAGTAAATCTTCATTTGTGTATAAATTGTTCCCGTTTTTTTAGTTCATTTAACTAAAGTACAACAAAATTTATTAGAGTAAAGGAAAACAATTTCTCCAACACCAATTAATTTCGTGAACTAAAAAAAGTTAAATTGGCTTTAGTGAAATAGAGGGTTCACTTTTTGTTAGTGTAAAAGTAAATAAAAAAATCATTGGCGCCAAATCATGACTATTTTAACTATTTTTTGGAATCGTAAGAAAATGTTCTTCTTCTTTAGTTCATATTGAACTTATGTGTGCATTGAACTTTATACCGACGTTTAGTTCATAAAATGTTTTGGCTTAGCCACCGTTTCTGCCGCCTCACCGCGTTCCGCATACGGCGAAACTGTTATCTGGGATAGGGATATACAAGTCGAAACCCGACTTTTCCAATAATCAACTTTTTGTAAAAGAAAAAACATTAAAAAAATCGATGTTTTATAATCTTAAAATTCGCTGAATTGATTTCCAAATGTTTGAAATCGATTAAAATCTAATAACCAACTTGATGTTGGCCAAAATCAACTAATCGACTTTTAAGGAAAAATTCATCATTGGATTGAAAGATGAATATGCACTCAAAAAAATTTGTTTAATTTCAAAGTT
>PGFW01031082.1:0-12489 GCA_003123925.1 Haematobia irritans | reverse complement strand
ATTCTTCGTATATATATATATATAAAAATTCTTAAAGTTTCAATTTCTACTGGCGAATTTCTTATTCGTTCCCCTTTCCATAAAATATTATGAAATCATTTTCTATGGTTCTCTTGCCATTTAATTAAGGAAGATTAAAAAAATTATTTCTTCTCTATCAATCAAACGTTATATGTCTAAGCTTTTGGGTATTAATATTATTTTATTCATTTACTCTTGCAAAAACCTCCCATTTGTCTGGTAAACTCATTTAATTTTCGTGTCTATGACTATGTACTTTTTACATCATTTAAATATACTTTCTATTGCCTCAGAGTCAATTATTTTATATCTAATATGGAGATTTGCGATTATGTCAATCTGATTAAATTTATATGGTAGGTGTAGGCTTTAAATAAATAAACAAGAATGAATAAAAAAGATGTCTAGAATAATATATAATTGGAAATAATTAATACAAAAATGTGGTTTTTTTGATTTTTATTGTTAATTTCTGTGTAATAAAAATTAATATTTGTAAATTGTGTGCGCCTTAAGTTATGCTATGATTATTTTAGTTAGGTTCATTAAATATGTAATTGCACTAAATGTTGGTTTTTATATTAGACTGAAATTATTCCTAATATAAATTGCTATACACTGCACAAAATATTATGAACACAAAGATTTCGTGTCCTTAAATACTATTGCAATTTATGTATACAATAAAATAATTTATTTCTTTAGAGAAAATTCCATAGAAATGTTTTTTTTTTTTTAGAGAAAATCTCACAGAAATTTTTTGTTAGAGAAAATTTCATAGAATTTATCTTTAGCGAAAATTTCACAGAACTTTATCTTTAGAGAAAATTTCACAGAATTTTTTCTTTACAGAAAATTCGATAGAAATTGTTTCTTTAAGAAAATTCCATAGAAATTTGTTTCTTTAAAGAAAATTCCATAGAGCTTTTTTCTTTAAAGAAAATTTTATAGAATTTTTCTAAAGATATTAATTTTAATTGATTATTTTTTCTTTAGAAGAATTCTATGTGTGTTGTTTCCATTAAAGAAAATTTTATGGAATTTGTTTGTGTTACCGAGTCATAGAGATTCATAGAAAATTTTGTGGTGGGTGGGTATTCCGGTGCCTATGCGCGCCGCCGCGAATATTCCTTCAGAAGAAACGCCGCGAATGAATGCAAAGCTTTATATTGTTAATTCAAGCTTTGCGATTGTTTAAGTGCCAATTAAGATTGTGCAAGGGATCGTATTATAAGAGATATAAAGTCGATTTATTTAGGATTTTTAAAGTATATTCTTTCAAAATAATGAAATAATTTTATTCATATAGATAAACTTAATTATTGTCGTCAGATAAGAAAGACGCAAACTAAATATAAGCGAATAGTACTTGAGTTCTTCTAGACCAATATTTTCATTCCCAATTAAGATAAGTCATGTATATTTAATTTTAAACATGGGTAACGTTTGTATTTAATGAAATACAATTGAATCGTATTCATGAGAAATACATCTTCAATGCACCTTTTACATTTAGTGTGGACCAATTTTAAAATACGGATAACAATTTATATCTATTAAAGACAGAAAAAATGATCCAGTAAGCAGATAAGGCTACTCGTTCCCATGCTCTTATACGAACAGTAGTCTTGTTTTCTAGATATTTTGTCTGTATATATTTAAAAAAATACTATATATTCTGAAATATTTATCTGTTAGACCCGAAATTTTTTGATACCACCTTATTTTATTTCTCTTTCCTTATATTTCCTCCTAGCTTTCTTTTCTATTAATTTATATTTTTAATTGACTATAAGAGTATCTTAATTAATTGATAGAATATACTACTGTTCCTATAGAAAGGATATTAAAGTTTATTACTATGACTTATTTATATTCGTATTTGCCCCTAAGTCCAGTTTTTTTATATATACTACACATTTATAATTATATACATATGTTATGTCATTACGAATAGATTCTTATTTAAATCTATTGAGGCTATTAATTTTGTTATTATTATATTAGGATTATTCATTGAGATAGAAGTTGTTCTTTTTTATAGAAGGTATAATGCTTTATAGCTGGAATGTTCTTGGTATATCCGAGTGCTGTCCCAGAACAAGCTATTCCCATAAAGCTAAATATATTTATTTTAATAAGGGATAGATACCAATTATTATTGATGAAAAATTTTTTTAATTTTTACGAGATAATATCCCTTGAAGTGTGTGAGTATTTGCCTTGGTGAGAGGAGTGTCTTGCTTCCTCCATCCTTCATGACGAATGATAATTTCTAGATTTTTTCTGTTTAGGGTAACAATTTCATGATAAATTATCTTTAGCCCCTTTAAGCCCTGGAGGTGCTGTATAGTATCTGATTTTAAAGATTGATGTGGGCATTCCCAGTGCCTTATTTATTTCCACGGTTATTATTTTTAATCGTCACATAAATACTATGAAATATTAATAATGTGTTCGGATCAATCTAAACATGACCCATGTGTGCTTGTTTATGAGTCGATATAACCGATTCGGAGAGAGATTGAGTGAGATGGTGAGTCGGTTAAGGATTACAGTAATCAGAGTCTTATATTTGCATATGATGTGAGTCGTGTATGTCCGTCTGTTGAATATTAGTGTTGGTGAAAAACGCCTACCCCGATAGTACTCACTTAGAGAAAATTTAATAGAAATTAGTTTTTTGAGATAAATTTTACCCATTGAAAGTGTGTTTCTGTAGCGGAGATAATTTCATTACGTGTCAACTGTTTTCTTCTTAGGAAATTCATAATTTTTTTTGGATCAAATTTGTATAGGAACTTTTTTTCCTTGTAGTGGGATAAATTGATGAGTTGATTGATTGGTAAATATTTCCATAGGATGTTGTTGTCTTCCTTATAAAGGATAACATCTTACTCGCGTGATATAAGTTTATTATAGGCGGATCGTACCTCATGATATTATTTTTTTCCTTTCTAAGTGAAATAGGCCGTTTTGCTATGAGTACATTGTGTGTTATCTATGAATAATTGATATATGAGTTGACTTGTGTATACTCTTATATCTGATGCGAAGAAGTTGTAATTATATTTTATTTATGCTTAAGTTGTACCAAATTTCAATGATAATATTTATTCCTTCTTAGCAGAAAATTTCATAGAAATGTGTGTTGTTGGTGCGAATAAGATATTCGCCTTTGAATATTATTTTTTTCGAATCTCTAGTTGTGTGAAGAAAAAATATCTTAAAATTGAAATTTTGATACCTCGTAGAATAAATTATAATTGAGATAATCTACCTCTATTTTTATACCTTTTTAGTCAGCGAACAAAATCTGATTTCTATATATTAATCCCGCCCTATAGTTTTCTCCTAGCCAGAACAAATCATATTATGAGTTAGTAATTTCTGGTGTCTCGTCGGTAGACGTAATTGAAGATTCTATCAACATATTTTGAGTTTTCCATGCGAAGAGCCCAAATTACCAGTATAATTTTGCTTTAAATGCTCTTTCTTCAGAGTGAAAATTTCTTCACCAGAACAAGATGTGTGTGTTGCTGAGCAGGATGCTTCCCACCTAGTACTTTATTTACTTTTTCCAATAATGCCTTCATTGATTTTAGTGTCTTTAGAGAACATATCATAGATTTTATTAATATCGTGTGTGGCTGCTTATGAAGTTAATTAGTATCTAAAAATTATCTTTTATTGAGACAAATCCTCGATTCCATATAGATATTATCTCTTTTCGTGACACGGATATTTAGACTTTACATTAATATATTTACCTTTTAAGAGATTTGTGCGCCATACAAATAATTACACATGCTGTTTTGGCAGGATGTGATAGTGAATTTTTCCTTTAGGATGAAGCTTGGCGTAGAAGATTGTTCAGTAAGTTTATACAGCAGCGTAAGGTTTCAATAGGATGATTTAATTCGTCCTTTGGTGATAATAATATGGTCAGAATTGAAATATTTTTCTCATATATAGATGAAAATTTCGATTGATTTAATTCCGATAGCGAATATTAATTTATATATAGATGGTGTTTCCCTTGATTCGAACAAAGAATTTTATATTATTTTTTATTTACTTCTCATAAGTACCTCTGATAATCAATGCTAACGTATTCTTTAAAGTGAGACTCAAAGATGTATCTAGATTTTGTTTTGAGAAAATTTCAAACATAAAAGATTTCTTGTGAAAACTCTCTCCTTATATTACCGTTGAATTTCACTATATTCGCAGAATAGATTGCAGAAATTCTGAAATTAAATATTAATATTGTCTATTATATGTGTCTCTAATATATATATCTATCTATCATCTATATATAAGAAAGATGCAACAAATGTATCTCTATTTCTATTATTTAACATTGCGTCATGTAAGTAATTGATAGCTTTAAGCCGAATTTATCATCTTACCTAGAGAGTAATGCCTATAATATAGAAAATATTCTCAAATTCTTACTCTATTTGTAACGATTATGATTTTTTTCTATATTGATAGTGTATCAAATTATTTATTATAGACCCAATTACATTAACATTTCTTATATAACAATTAGTGAAATTATTTCATCCTATATTTCTAGCGCATAACTTGATCCTAATTATTCTCTATCCAAGATTACATAGCACATTTCTCTATTACATATGAACATAATGAAATGTGGCTCATAACCAATAATTTTATCTTATCTACACGAGGGCAGTGCCATAACTAACATCAATAACAATTCTGCGTTAATATGTCATTTGATATAACCCAATCCTACCTCCATTAGATCACATATTATGTCTACAACACCTATTATGTTAATTCACTACCTTATGGCATATCATGACAACAAAAAATCTACATCGATCTTACTTACAATCAGAAAAAACAACCGGCTTTACATATCGTTAGAATGTAAATTGTACGTAGGTGAAATAATTATACAGGCACTCCAAAAGATATAGCATATCAACTATGTATACCAGTCTATTCTTTAATGAATAACATATCTCAAAACGTATAGCATGAATCTCACTAAAGAATGTGCAACTGTGAATATATATATGAAATTTCCTGTCGACAAAAATAAAAACACTAATTATTATCCTAGTGAAACAATCTATCACATGAAGAACAGAAGACAGAACTGTTATCATGACTATCTGTATTCGATAAAAGGGTGCACCAATTTTAAATATTATATTCAACACATTTAATGACAACATAGTATGGTGAAGAATGATTTCCAGTGATTCTATTAGAAAAGATTCGGTTATAAAACATTTTTGATCAGCCTCTCTCTACAAGACAATAATCCATCGCGTAATTTCCTTAAAGAAAAATAAATACTGTGAGTCATTCGTTTGAATTAATAGAATCAACAACTATTTCGAATGAAATTTATCTTAGAATAAATGAAAAATTTTTTATATACACAAATACCTACAATTGCGACCTTTTGAAACAAATTTTCTTATACCAAGAAAAATTATATTTAATGAAATTTAATACACTAGAAAACATCTTCTCCTCTATTATGTTCTTTGCTTTTTCTCATCTATCCAAAATCCAAAAGTTTCTGTTGTCCTATTTGAGATATGAGATTGTACAAATCTTACTGAGTTTTATGTAATTTTACTTCTTCAATAAATAGAGAAGTTGACGAAGTCCTTTTGACATCCTACAGAGAAAAACTAGCAAATCGATTATTTGTTCTCAGCTTCTTAGACAAGAAATCTTTTTTATAGAATTTTTCTCTCATACGCATTGAGAAAAACACTTCTACACTAACCGAATCATTCATCCCTAAGAGCGTAAAAAAAAGAAATTCACTTGAATTTCCTACCTAAAAATTATGAATTTTTTGTCTAAAGAAAAAAAAATTGTCGTGTAAATTATTGTGTTTCATTCAGAAACATTGTTCTCACAAAATGAAATTTCTCACCAAAACAGATAAATAATCCAAGTCTTCTCTGGTTAATGTGTCTAAACATGAATATTTACTTAAGAGAAACGCTGTCTACGTTGCCTTCCGTAACAAAATTCGTGTCTTGTTCTTTCAGATGCCTGTCCACAAACATATCGACACTATAAACATGTAAGCTAAATGCAACATACATTCTCCTAGATGACATCATATTTATACTCATTTTTTTGTTTCTCATTCTTATTAGCTCTGTATATCTAATACTATGTCATACATGTTTTTTATATCCGATTAATTTGCCTATCACAAATTATGAGAATGAAAATAAGAGACTTGGGTTTGTTCAGGATCCATCTTATAGTAATTTGAAATTGGCAGTCACTGAAATTTATTTTACATATATCATCGTTCATATTATAAAGAGCTTATAGTTAATATTCTTAAAATAAAAATGACAAATCCTACTCGGCCGCCTGTCAAATGGATTAATTAGCTGTCTTGACAAGAAGGTGTTTTTCTGATTGAGGAATATTACCTGTATTAACTAGTCTATCAAGCGACAACACAAGGAGGAATATATATTGGCGCTCGTATGATATCTCTCCCTATAATAAATCTCTCTCTACGAAATTGGTTTGTTCTTATTCAATATCTATACAAATCTGTATGAATTGTGTACTAAGCATTATTAAAAGATAATCTCTTAGTCCCTTAAAAAAACTTTTATAAGAATATGTTCTCTACCTAATAATAATCTAAATAAGTATAAAATTTTACAAACTCATATTATATACCTCTATCATTATAAAGAAAATTGTGTGCTATGAAATTTATTTCTGTGACTCTGATATTATGCATTCCTATGCACATTATCCTTCTCTAAATAAGTCACAAAAATCAACTATGTCCATATATTATATGTCTCAATATCAAAATATATAAAAATTATATATCTTCATTCTCTCATCATTATGTCTTTCACAAAGAAGAGTAATTTCAAATTATAAATGTAAGGGGTTCTAGTGCAGAAGAAAATTTATGAATTTTATCCGTGATAGCAGCATATCACTATATTATTACAAAAAGAGAAAACCGAAATATATGCCGCACTAAAATGAACTGGTGTTTCTTTGAGTGTGTGAGATTCTTATAAAAAGGATCCTCTCTGCAAAAAAAATCAAAAAAATGGGTGTATTTTCAATTACCGTCACCATAAGATCGCTATACATAAGGAATATAGTGTGTGAATAATAAATATTTCCTTAAACTAAAAATCTAATGAGAAGAGTTTTCTTATAAAATCTATAAAAGCATGTTATTTAGTTTAAGTCCTGTGTGTGATAGGGAAAAAGCCCGTCTATGAAAATATTAATCAATGAAATTATACTAAGATTATATATGAATTTCTTCCATGCGATGCTGCTAAAAATGGTCCTGTCAAAATGATCAGGAATATTAATCAAATCTGAATAACAGGGAACGCGACGGTACCTTGTAGACTTACTTCGAGTCATAAGAAATAGAAAATATTTATCCATATTGCATCTAAAAAATATAGTAGAGAAAATTTTTTACAACATAAACTTTTACTTTAGAATTTTCCTATAAAAATATTATATAAAAGAAAAAATATTCATCAAATTGAATTTGGT
The DNA here is from genome assembly GCA_003123925.1 of Haematobia irritans. Classification (NCBI taxonomy): domain Eukaryota; kingdom Metazoa; phylum Arthropoda; class Insecta; order Diptera; family Muscidae; genus Haematobia; species Haematobia irritans. The sequence goes on along the minus strand of PGFW01031082.1, from coordinate 4,902 downwards.
GTGCCAATAAATTTAGAAAATAATTCTCATAAAAAAAAATTTGTCACATCGTATTTAAAAAGTAATACTTCAAATAGATATCAAACATTTAAAATATTATCTTTTCGAAAGATTAACTTTCTCTAAATATTTTAAATTATCATAAATATTGTGTGGTGTGTCGAGAAATGTGATCGTGTTCTTCAATGATGGAAAATTTACATTTATTGTACTATAATATTATTACGAAAAAATATAATATTCCTATTAAATTTCATTTAAAAGAAAATAATGCTTATAGATATGTACCTATTAAAGATTTCCACATCAAAAATTTTTTCTTAATGAAATTTCCTGTTAAAAGAAATCACAAAATTTTATAAATTCTATTCATGTAATATTTATATAAAAAATTTACTGTGTATATCCTTTCTCTAAAGATAATAAGTTAATGTGAAAAATTCCGTAAGATTAAAAAGTTTCTAATACAATTTTCCCTCCTAAAAAACCATAATTTTGTGTCTCATGAGAGAAAATTTATTCTCTAAAAAAAAAAAACATTCTTATATGGAAATTTTTTCTCCTATAACAATTGATAAATAGAAATAATTTTTTAAAATTGTGAATAAAATTGAAATATGCTTTCTTCAAATAGCAACGAAAATCCTTTGTCTAAAATAAATAATTTTGTGCCAAGTGGTATAGCCATCTTTATAAAAATTTATGGATATGTCATTTCACAAAGTACTATTTTATTAATAAATTCATTCATAATCTATATAAGATAGACAAATTTATTTAGTATTTATATCTCAATGATACTTCTAAATCTTATCCATGACCTCTCATCGCTTGGTTAATTGTTGTGTGATTGAGACAGAAAATACTTAAAATATTTTTAATTACACAGAAATTAAAAACCAAATAAAAAATCAAAATTTTGTAATTAATTTTCCATTATGTTTTAAATTTAAGAAACATAAATAAATTTATTTTAATTGAATCTCAATTAATTTTTAATTTAAACCTAGAAGTACTCCGATAAACTATAGTATTTTGTGATAAAACCAAATATATAAATGAATTGTTATAATTGTAAAATAATGAAAGTATACCAATATAATAATTTATAGTATAGAAAAATAATAATATCGTTTTCGTTACAGGAATAATACCCCACCCATAATTACAATGCTACCTTCTTAGGATGAAAAAGTAAATAATTTTTAAATAAATTGTAATGATAGACAAAGTAAATTTAAAGTAAATTTTTGAACAAACACTAAAAAAATTAGTTGTATTGTCACCATGCGAACAGAATTAAATGTAAATCTATTACAGACAAAAATGGGAGGTTTTTGAATTCATATATGGTTGAACGTAATAGAATTTTTCAGCAATATGAAATCAATGAAAAATATCAAAGTTAGATTGACATAAATATCCCTAGTGTATCTTTATGATAAGAGAACGAAGACAAAACATAACATTGGTGTGTCATAGATATAACCTTCTGTAAATAAAAGGACTGGCCCATCAATTTTGTTATACCTTATTTTCTAAATATTGAAATGGAAGGGGTACATAACGAAAATATGAATTTTAATAGAACAATAATTTAATTGTAAATAATAAAGGGTACCGTAAGATATAGAAAATACAAATGTCTCAGACATAATTAGAAAAAACCTTTAATAGAAGATATTTGTTTTCATTACTGGTTAGTTAGTTTTTTTGAAGCTGAAAATTATATTACTACAAATTTTAATTTTTTTTTTTTACAGGCTTACCTTAACTATTGGATAGGATTTAATACGGGAGTTCGAGTGGATAGATTTGAAAAAGATGAATAAAAACTCGCCAATCGACAGTGTAGAAAAGCGTCACCATTACAGCCAGATGTGGGAGCTGAAAGAATTAAAAAAAACTAATAACACATAAGTTAAGTTATTTCAAATTTCTGACTGAGTGTTACGGAATCAAACAAATATTTTCCATGAATCATCTGTAAAAAGATCCCTTAAATCCCTAGAAAATGTTATCGGGCCCTTCTACCACGGATAAAATACTTGTTAGTAAAAAATCAATTTAATATTCATTTTCAGTTATAAGCTGATATCTTAAAATTGTAGCACAGTAGAAATATCCTTTGGCCAAACAATATTACCCATCCGAAAACCACCGATTTTATACATTTTTGAATTAAAATGCGAACCGCGACTTTCTTTGTGGTTCTCACTATAATTAATTTCATTCTCCATAATTTTCCTTATTGTTTTTGTTTTTTAATTATTTATAATCCTACTATGTAGAGAAAGCCCAGGAATATCTTCCACCGTAGATGTGTCTCAGCCAACTTCAATAATACAATAATATTATAGACACATTCAACCAAAATTATTAATTTCAAAAAAAAAAAAGGACTTAAAAAACAAAAAGACAAAAGGCCGGGATAATTGGATTATGTGAATAATTTTACTTTTTTTCACCATTAACTTATTGCAATTACAAATACCAATAATGTCTATGTGGTATGTTATATATAGGTTAAAAAAATGATAGTAGTCGGATTATAAAAATAATACACAAAATTCCAATTAAAGATAGTGTCACTAATGCACTCAACATACCCACCCAATAAGCATATTAAATATAGCCGAAAAGCCTAGATTAAAAATATATATAATGAAATAAAAAAAAATAAATAATAAAAAACATAATTGCTTAGATATTATGAAAAATACCATGTTGCTGTTTTCGTTGACAATCTATTCTCATCACAGAAAGCTAAAACTCGAAAAAAAGATACAAGCCGAGCCTTTTCTTATTATCATCAATAATACCTAGCAAGCATAACCAATCATCTATTTTTTTTCCCCCTTTGTGTTGTAAAAATGAGCGAAAAATTGGTTAAACCCGATGTAATGACAAAATTTGACAATGTCTTTGTTTTTTCTTTAATTTTTTTTTTGTTCCTATTCGCATAAATTAGGTAAAAAAATTTCAATTCACCCCCTAATTTGAAGCGCCCCTGAAAAAAGTATATGTTACCCTCCCATAAATAACAGGCCAAAGTCAAAGAGCTAATTTCCGCTAGAATCGAAGAAAATAAAAAGAACAACAGCTTTAAATATTAATTGATGCAAGAGAAAAAAAAAAAAAACTCTTATAAAAAATACATATAAAGTGGTGAAGTAATGCAATAAGTAAATTAAATAGACCCAAACAACCAACAGCACAATTCTAGGAAATAGATAAAAAACAACAAAACCTACAGTAAATCATGGAGTTATGTCAAACTAATTGTGATTGATAATCAAAATAATAAAAGATGTGGGATTATCCCCATAGTTTATAGTCTCTGGTTCTTATTTAAAATAAAATATATACCCAAAAGAGATATTAGTGAACTGGAATTTGATATCCCAATAAACATGTCTATAGTGAGAGTTGCTAGCAAAACAAAAAGCCACGAAGAACAAAAAAAGCCACTAAAAAGTAGTAAGATGATCCCTTTATTTAATAAATCAACTATATGGAACTTTGAAACTTGATATGTGGTTTATGATTTTATAATTTATGTTCGCAGAGCTTTACAATTAATAAAGCCCATTAGCATTCAACCTGCAAAGAAACGTATCTACCACCAATATAAAAAATTGAGACCATATAAAATCAGCCGTATACCCATAAGGAAACGCGAATAATAGTCTATGTCACACAGTCGTAAAATTGAAGTTACCAAAAAGAAGTTTTCAATATTCTACTGGCGAATTTCTTATTCGTTCCCCCTTTCCAATAAATATTTTTATTTGAAATCTCATTTCGTTATGGTCTCTTGCCATTTAATTAAAGGAATATGTATAACAATTGATGCCAGTCCTTATTTAAGAAGTTAACAAAAACTGTATTTTTCTTCTCTATCATCAAACATTGTATAGTCTAAGCTTTTGGGTATTTACATATTATTTTATTCATTACTCTTGCAAAAACCTCCCATTTGTCTGGTAAACTCATTTAATTTCGTGTCTATGACAATGTCACTCTTTAATTTTTTTAAATTACTTTTACTTGCCTCATTCATTATTTAAAATATAAACTTTCATCCTAAGAGTAGGCAAGGATTATGTGTACCAATTATAGCCTATATGCTATGCTTTAAATTTTAATATGGAGAATTTGCATATTGTCTAATTCAATAAAATTATTAATCTAAATATATGTGTAGGTGTAGAGTAAAATAAATAAACAAGAATGAATAAAATAATGTCTAGAAATAATATAATTGGAAAATTAATACAAAAATGTGGTTTTGATTTTTATTGTTTTAATTTCTGTGTATAAAAATTAATATTTGTAAATTGTGTGCGCCTTAAGTTATGCTATGATTATTTTAGTTAGGTTCATTAAATATGTAATTGCACTAAATGTGGTTTTTATATTAGACTGAAATTATTCCTAATATAAATTGCTATACACTGCACAAAATATTATGAACACAAAGATTTCGTGTCCTTAAAATACTATTGCAATTTATGTATACAATAAAATAATTTATTTCTTTAGAGAAAATTCCATAGAAATGTTTTTTTTTTTTTAGAGAAAATCTCACAGAAATTTTTGTTTTAGAGAAAATTTCATAGAAACTTTATCTTTAGCGAAAATTTCACAGAACTTTATCTTTAGAGAAAATTTCACAGAATTTTTTCTTTACAGAAAATTCGATAGAAATTGTTTCTTTACAGAAAATTCCATAGAAATTTGTTCTTTAAAGAAAATTCCATAGAGCTTTTTTCTTTAAAGAAAATTTTATAGAAATTTTTTCTAAAGAAAATTTTATAGAAATTTTTCTTTAGAGAAAATGTCCTCTAATTTTTTCTTTAGAGAAAATTCTATAGAATGTTTTTCATTAAAGAAAATTTT
>PGFW01031043.1:3965-15449 GCA_003123925.1 Haematobia irritans | reverse complement strand
TTAACAAATAAAAATTCATGGAAATTTATCGCAAAAACAAAATTTTCAAGAAAATATTTATAGGATTAAATAAAATTTACAGAAATAAAATTTACAGGAATTTTTCTATAAAACAAAATTTTTAAGAAAAATTTCTATAGAACAAACATTTCCAAAAAAATCTAGAAAAATGGAATGATCTAGAAACTTTCTATAGAACAAAAATTTCCAGGAAATTTTCCATAGAAATAAAATTTGTAGAAAATTTTCTTTAGAATTAAAATTTCAATAAAATTTTTTATAGAAGAAAGTTTCCTAATTTTTTTTTTTTTTTTATTGATGAAAAATTTCCAGGAATTTTTCTACAGGACAAATATCTTCATAAACATTGCTCAAAAATTAAAAATTTAAGGAAATTTTCAAAAAAAAAAAAAATATACAGAAATTTTTCTTTAGAACAAATTGTTTTTTAATGAAATTTCTTTAAAACTATAATTTTGAAATTTCTTTAGAACTACAATTTTGATAGAAATAAAACGTCCAGCAAAAATTATTTTCGAACTAAAATTTTCTATAGAAATAAAATTTCATGGAAATTTATTGTAAAACTAAAACATTCAGGAAAATTTTCTATCGAAATTAAAAATATTGGTAGAAATAAAATTTACAGGAAATTTTCTGTAAAAAAAAATCTTTAAGAAACATTTCAAACGTTTCTAAAAAAATTCTACACATATGTTATTTCAAAAATATTTCTAAAAAATTAAACTATCGGAAAAATTTCTATAGAATAAACATTTTTGGGAAATTTTCTATAGAAATAAAACTTCTAGGATTTTTGTTAATTAAAAATTTCTTTGGAGGAAAGTTTCCTGGAATTTTTCTATAGCAGAAAACTTCCATTCCATTATTTTCTATGGAACAAATATATCTATAAAATTTTCTATAAATTTACAATCTATAAAACTAAAAATTTAAGAAAATTTGCTAAAAAAGGAAATATTCAGGAATTTTTCTATAGATCGAATGGTTTTGTTTTTTAATGAAATTTCTTTAGAACCATAATTTTGAAAAAAAAATTTCGATAGAATTAAAAACGAAATTTGTCTAGAATTTTTCCGGAAATTTTCTACAGAATAGTCCCTAGAATTTTCTATAAAAATAAAATTTCAAGGAAATTTTCTATAACGGCCCAAATTTTCAGGAATTTTTTCTGTACAAAAGACAAATTTCAAACAAATTTTCTATAAAAATAGCAACTTCTAAGAAATTTTTCATTACAAAAATAAGGAAATTTCAAGGGAAGAATTTTTCTATAAAATAAAGAATTTCAAGGAAAATTTTCTAATAAAAGTAAAATTTCAAGAAAAATTTTTTATAAAAAAAAATCAAGTACTACTTTTAAAAATTAAAATTTTCAGGAAATTTTCTGTAAAAAGAAAATTTCAAGAAAATTTTCTATAAAAATACAACTTCGAGAAAATTTTCTACAAAAATAAATTTCAAAGGAAAATTTTTAAAATTAAAAAAATTTCATGGAAATTTTATTTTCTGTAGAAAATTTTTATAAAAAATTGTTAGCCCTTAAAATTTTCAGGAAATTTTTCTCTAAAAAAGAAAATTTCAAGAAAATTTTCTATAAAAATACAACTTCAAGAATTTTCTACAAAAATAATAATTTCAAGGAAAATTTTATATAAATTATAAATTTTCAAAGAAAATTTTTTTCTGTATGAAAATTTTATAAAATTGTAGCCTCCAAATGTTTTTCAGAGAAATTTTTCTGTAAAAAGAAAATTTCAAAATTTTCTATAAAAATAACAATTTCGAGGAAATTTTTTTCTATAAAAATGAATTTCAGGAAATTTTTTAAAAATTTTAATAAAAATTTTAGGGCCTCAAATTTCAGGATTTATTCTGTAAAAAGAAAATTTCAAAAAAATTTCTATATAAAATTACAATTTCGAGGAAATTTTCTAGGAAATGTTCTATTAAAAATTAAAATTTCAAGGAAAATTTTCGTATAAAAAAATTCAAGTACTACTTTAAAAATTTAATATTCAGATTTTTCTGTAAAAAGAAAAATTTCAAAGAAATTTTCTATAAAGAATACAACTTCGGAGAAAAATTTTCTACAAAAAAAAAAATTTCAAGGAAAATTTTTAAAAATAAAAATTTTCAGCGAATGAAATTTTATTTTGTAGAAAATTTATAAAAATTGTAGCCCTCAAAAAAAATTAAATTTTTTAAATTTTTAAAATATTTAAATTTTTTTTTAAAATTTCAAAAATTTTCTATAAAAATACAACTTCGAGAAAAATTTTCATACAAATAGAAATTTCAAGGAAAATTTTTAGGAAAATTTTATTTCTGTAGAAAATTTTATAAAAATTTTAGCACCTCGAAAATTTTTCAGGATTTTTTCTGAAAAAAGAAAATTTCAAAAAAATTTTCTATAAAACATGGAATTTCGAGGAAATTTTCTATATACAATAAAATTTCAAGGAAGTTTTTCTGTAAAATAATAATTTCAAAGAAAAATTTTTAATAGCAAAAAATTCAGACTACTTTTAAAATTAAAATTTTCAGAGTTTTTCTGTAAAAAGACAATTTCAAGAAAATTTTCTATAATAATACAACTACGAGAAAATTTTCTACAAAAATAAAATTTCAAGGAAAATTTTTAAAAATTAAAATTTTCAAGAAAATTTTATTTCTATAAGAAAAATTTATAAAAATTTTAGCCCTCAAAAATTTTCAGGAATTTTTCTGTAAAAGAAAATTTCAAGAAAATTTTCTATAAAAATAAAATTACAAGGAAAATTTTCTATAAAAATAAAATTTCAAGGAAAATTTTTTATAAAAATTCAAGACTTACTTTTTAAAAATTATAATTTTGCAGTAATTTTCTTCTGTAAAAAAGAAAATTTCAAGAAATTTTCTTATAAAAATAACAGACTTCGGAGAAAATTTTCTACAAAAATAAAATATCAAGGAAGAATTGTTAAAAATTAAGTATTTTCAGGCAAAATTTTATTTTGTAAGCTAAATTTATAAAAATTCAGGCCTCAAGAATTGTTCAGGAATTTTTCTGTAAAAAGAAAATTTCAACAAAATATTTCTATAAAAAATACAATTTCGAGAAAATTTTTCTCACAAAATATAAAAAATTTCAAGGAAATTTTTTTATAATATAAAATTTCAAGGAAATTTTCTATAAAAATAAATTTCAATGAAAATTTTCTATAAAAAAAAATTCAAGAACTATTTTAAAAAATTAAAATTTTCAGGAATTTTTCTGTAAAAGAAAAATTTTCTATAAAAATACAAATCTTCGAGAAAATTTTTGTACAAAAATAAATTTTCAAAGGAAAATTTTTTAAAATTAAAGATTTTCAGGAAAAATTTTATTTCCTGTAGAAAATTTTATAAAAATTTTAGCCCTCAAAATTTTCAGGATTTTTTTCTGTAAAAGAAAAATTAGAAAATTGTTTCTATAAAAATTACAAATTTCGAGGAAATTTTCTATAAAAATAAAATTTCAAGGAATTTTCTATAAAATAAGAATTTCAAAGGAAAATTTTTTATAAAAAAATTCAGGACTACTTTTAAAAAATTAAATTTTTTCTGGAATTGTTTCTGTAAAAGAAAATGTCAAGAAAAATTTTCTTATAAAAAAGTACAACTTCGAGAAAATTTTCTACAAAAATAATTCAAGGAAATTTTTAAAAATTTAAATTTTTCAGGAAAATTTTATTTCTGTAAGAAAAATTTATAAAAATTTTAAGCCCTCAAAATCTTTCAGGAATTACAGAAGTAAAAAAGAAAATTTCAAACAAGAAGTTTTTTATAAAATACAATTTCGAGGAAATTTTCTAATAAAAATAAAATTTGAAGAAAATTTTTTTAAACAATTAAAATTTTTCAGGGGCAATTTTCCTAATAAGAACAAAAATTTTCCTTGGAAGGACTAAATAATTTATAAAAATTTTCTTACAGAAATAAAATTTGTCAGTATTTTTTTTTTTTGAAAAAAAAATGTCCAAAATTTCTCTGTAATAAACAATAATTTTGCAGGAAATTTTCTTTATATATACAATTTCTAAAATTTTTAAGAACTAAAATTTCCATGAAAATTTCAGAACAAAAGAATTCTTTCTTTAAAAATTCCATTCCGAAAATGTCCGTTAGTTCCTTTTATCTACGTCAATGTATACTGAGAATCTAGTAATAATAGGCCTTACGGAAGCAAGAATTTTTCCATAAAAAATAAAAATTCTATAGAAACAAATCTTTTCAAGAACAAATAAATTTCGATGAAATTTGCAATATAGAAGTTTTTACGAAATTTAGATCAAAATTTTCTATAGAAATAATTCCGTAAAATTTTAATTTTTCTATGCAAACAACAAAATAAAAATTTCAAAATTAGGAAAGGAAATATTAGAAAAAAAATTTTCTATAGAAAATGAAGTGGAATTTTTCTAAGCAAAAAAAATCCGGTAAAATCTTCTTATTGAACAATTTTTTATATAAAAGACATTTTTTTTTTTTCAGTGTTTAAGAAAAACAATCATACAACATTAACATGCAATTACAACCAACAATTGGGGAAAATCAATTTTGTTTAAAACTTTTTTTGTCTATAGAAATAAAGTAAAAATAAGCAAAAAAAAAAATGAATGCATCCAAAACAATGTCCCTTCGTATTGGATTAAGCAAAATGTGCAGTTTTTACTATAAATAATCAAAGTTTTGACAGAGATTATGTACAGGTTGGTCGTTTTGAATATGGAAATGATTTTGAATTTTTGTTTTTTTGTTTTTTTTTTTTTTTTAGGACAAAAATACCCTATCCGAACAAACTTACAGCAATGCAATCACTGCGAAAAGTTTTATTGCAAATACTTATAAACTTCATGGTGAACTTTTAATATTCAACGACAACTGTCATATCTCTGTCAAAACCTTTGGATTATTTATACAGTAAACTGACATTTGCTTAATCCAATACGAGACATTGTTTTGGATGGCATTCATTTTTTTTTTGTTATTTTTATTTATTTCTAATAGACAAAAAAGTTTTAACAAAATTGAATTTTCCCAATTTGTTGAGTTGTAAATTGCATGTTACATGTTGGATGATTGTTTTTCTTAAACACTGAAAAAAAAAATGTCTTTTATATAAAAAATTGTTCAATAGAAGATTTTGCGGATTTTTTTTGTTAGAAAAATTCCATGTCATTTTCTATAGAAAATTTTGTTAAATTTCCTTTCCTAAATTTTGAAATTTTTATTTTGTTGTGCATAGAAAAATTAAATTTTACGAATTATTTCTATAGAAAATTTTGTCTAAATTTGGTAAAAACTTCTATATGAAATTTCAATCGAAATATTTTTCTTGAAAAGATTGTTCTATAGAAATTTTTATTTTTATGGAAAATTTTGTTCCGTAAGGCCTTTAATACTAGATCTCAGTAATAATTGACGTAGATAAAAGGATTACTACGACATTTTCGGAATGGAATTTTCTAAGAAAAATTCTTTTGTTCTGAATTTTATGAAATTTTAGTTCTTAAAATTTTTAGAAATTGTATATATAAAGAAAATTCCTGAAAATTATGTTTCTAGCAGAGAAATTTTTGGACATTTTTTTTTTTCAAAAAAAAATACTGAAAATTTTATTTCTGTAGAAAATTTATAAAATATTTAGTCCTCAAGAAATTTTGTTTCTATAGAAAAAATTGCTGAAAATTTTAATTTTTAAAAAAATTCTTCAAATTTTATTTTTATAGAAAATTTCCTCGAATTGTATTTTATAGAAAACTTTGTTGAAATTTTCTTTTTACTTCTGTAATTCCTGAAAATTTTGAGGGCTAAAATTTTTAGTAAATTTTTTCTACAGAAATAAAATTTTCCTGAAAATTTAAATTTTTAAAAATTTTCCTTGAAATTTTATTTTTGTAGAAAATTTTCTCGAAGTTGTATTTTTATAGAAAATTTTCTTGACATTTTCTTTTTACAGAAAAATTCCAGAAAAAATTTAATTTTTTAAAAGTAGTCCTTGAATTTTTTTATAAAAAAATTTCCTTGAACTTTTATTTTTATAGAAAATTTCCTTGAAATTTATTTTATAGAAAATTTCCTCGAAAATTGTATTTTTATAAGAAATTTTCTTAATTTTTTTTTACAGAAAAAATCCTGAAAATTTTGAGGGCTAAAATTTTTATAAAATTTTCTACAGAAATAAAATTTTCCTGAAAATTTTAATTTTAAAAAATTTTCCTTGAAATTTTATTTTTGTAGCAAAATTTTCTCGAAGTTGTATTTTTATAGAAAATTTTCTTTTTACAGAAAAAATCCTGAAAATTTTAATTTTTAAAAGTAGTCCTTGAATTTTTTTTTATAGAAAATTTTCATTGAAATTTATTTTTATAAGAAAATTTCCTGAATTTTAATATGTTATAACAAAAATTTCCTTGAAATTTTATTTTTTGTAAGAAAATTTTCTCGAAATGTATTTTTATAGAATTATTTTGTTGAACATTTTCTGTTTTTACACGAAAAATTCCTGAAAATTTTTGAGGCTGAGAATTATTTTATAAAATTTTACTTAGCAGAAATAAAATTTCCTGAAAAATATTAATTTCTTAAAAATTTTCGCTTGATATTTTATTTTTTGTAGAAAATTTTCTCGAAGTTCGATTTTTAATAGAACAATTTCTTGAAAAATTTTTTTTAGCACAGAAAATTAGCTGAAAATTAATAATTTTTATTGAAAGTAGTCTTGAATTTTTTTATAAAAATTTTCCTTGAAATTTTATCTTTAATAAAAGAATTTTCCTTGTAATTTATTTTATAGAAAGATTTTCTTGAAAGATTTTTCTTTTACAGAAAATTCCTGGAAAATTGTTTGAGGGCTAACAATTTTATAAATTTTTTCTTATAGAAATAAAATTTTCTTGGAAAAATTTTAATTTTTAAAAATTTTCCTTGAAATTTTATTTTTGTAGAAATTTCTCGTAGTTGTAATATTAATACGAAAATTTCTTGAATTGTCTTTTTACAGAAAAAAGCTCCTGAAAAATTTAGATTTTTAAAAGTAGTCCTTCGAATTTTTTGTTATAAAAAAATTTTCTTGAAATTTTATTTTTACAGAAAACTTCCTTGAAATTTTATTGTTATAGAAAATTTCCTCGAAATTGTGTTTTTATAGAAAATTTTTTTGAAATTTTCTTTTTTCAGAAAAAATCCTGAAAATTTTGAGGGCTAAAATTTTTATAAAATTTTCTACAGAAATAAAATTTTCCTAAAAATTTTCCTTGAAATTCTATTTTTGTAGAAAATTTTCTCGAAGTTGTATTTTTATAGAAAATTTTCTTGAAATTTTTAAAAAAAATTTTAATTTTTAAAAAATTAAAAAAATTTATTTTTTTTGAGGGCTACAATTTTTATAAAATTTTCTACAAAATAAAATTTTCCTGAAAATTTTAATTTTTAAAAATTTTCCTTGAAATTTTTTTTTTGTAGAAAATTTTCTCGAAGTTGTATTTTTATAGAAAATTTTCTTGAAATTTTCTTTTTACAGAAAAATCCTGAAAATTTAAATTTTTAAAAGTAGTACTTGAATTTTTTTTTATAGAAAATTTTCCTTGAAATTTTATTTTTATAGAACATTTCCTAGAAAATTTCCTCGAAATTGTATTTTTATAGAAAATTTTTTTGAAATTTTCTTTTTACAGAAAAATTCCTGAAAATTTTGAGGCCTAAAATTTTTATAAAATTTTTAAAAAATTTCCTTGAAATTATTTTTATAGAAAATTTCCTCGAAATTGTATTTTTATAGAAAATTTGTTTGAAATTTTCTTTTTACAGAAAAATTCCTGAAAATTTTGGAGGCTACAATTTTTATAAAATTTTCTACAGAAATAAAATTTTCTTGAAAATTTTAATTTTTAAAAATTTTCCTTGAAATTTTATTTTTGTAGAAAATTTTCTTGAAGTTGTATTTTTATAGAAAATTTTCTTGAAATTTTCTTTTTAGAGAAAAATTCCTGAAAATTTTAAGGGCTAAAATTTTTATAAAATTTTCTACAGAAATAAAATTTTCCTGAAAATTTTAATTTTTAAAATTTTCCTTGAAATTTATTTTTGTAGAAAATTTTCTCGAAGTTGTATTTTATAGAAAATTTTCTTGAAAATTTTCTTTTTACAGAAAATTTCCTGAAAATTTTAATTTTTAAAAGTAGTACTTGATTTTTTTATAAAAAATTTTTTCTTGAAATTTTATTTTTATAGAAAATTTCCTTGAAATTTTATTTTTATAGAAAATTTCCTTGAAATTTTATTTTTGTAGAAAAATTTCTAGAAGTTGTATTTTTATAGAAAATTTGTTTGAAATTTTCTTTTTACAGAAAAATTCCTGAAAATTTTGGGCGCTAAAATTTTTATAAATTTTCTACAGAAATAAATTTTCCTGAAAATTTTAATTTTTTAAAAATTTTCCTTGAAATTTTATTTTTGTATAAAATTTTTTCGAAGTTGTATTTTTATAGAAAATTTTCTTTTCAGAAAGCCTGAATTTATTTAAAGTATACTTGATTTTTATTAGAAAATTTCTATTTCATTTTATAGAAATTTCCTTGAAATTTTATTTTTATAATTCTAGACTAATCTGTAGAAAATTCCGAAAAATCTAGACAAATTTTCGTTTTTAATTCTATCGAAATTTTTTTTTTCAAATTATGGTTCTAAAGAATTTCATTAAAAACAAACCATTCGATCTATAGAAAATCGCTGATATTTCCTTTTTTAGCAAATTTCTTAAATTTTAGTTTTATTAGATTGTAAATTTATAGAATTTTATAGATATATTGTTCCATAGAAAATAATGGAATGGAGTTTTTGCTATAGAAAAATTCCAAGAAACTTTCCTCCAAAGAAATTTTTAATAACAAAATCTAAGAAGTTTATTTCTATAGAAAATTCCAAAAATGTTTATTCTATTAGAAATTTTTCCGATAGTTTAAATTTTTAGAAATATTTTTGAAATAACTATGTGTAGAATTTTTTTTAGAACGTATTGAAATGTTTCTTAAAGATTTCTTTTTTACAGAAAATTTCCTGTACAATTTTATTTCTACCAATTTTTTAATTTCGATAGCAAATATTTCCGAATGTTTAGTTTTACAATAAATTTCCATGAAATTTTATTTCTATAGAAAATTTTAGTTCGAAAATAAATTTTGCGGACGTTTTATTTCTATCAAAATTGTAGTTCTATCAAAGAAATTTCAAAATTATAGTTTAAAGAAATTTCATTAAAAAACAATTTTCTAAAGAAAAATTTTCTGTATATTTTTTTTTTTTTGAAAATTCTTAAATTTTAATTTTTGAGAATGTTTATGAAGATATTTTGTCTGATAGAAAAATTCTGGAAATTTTTTCATCAATAAAAAAAAAAAAATTAGGAAACTTTCTTCTTTATAAAAAAATTTTATTGAAATTTTATTCTGAAAGAAAATTTTCTAACAATTTTATTTCTATGGAAATTTCCTGAAATTTTTGTCTATAGAAGAAGTTTCTAGATCATTCCATTTTTCTAGTTTTTTTGGAAATGTTTGTTCTATAGTAAATTTTTCTTAAAAAATTTTGTTTTATAGAAAAATTCCTGTAAATTTTATTTCTGTAAATTTTATTTAATCCTATAAATATTTTCTTGAAAATTTTGTTTTTGCGATAAATTTCCATGAATTTTTATTTGTTAAAAATTTTTTTCAAAATTTTATTTCTATAGTAAATTTTGTCAAAATTTTCATTGCTATAGAAAATTTTGTCAAAATTTTATTTCTAAAGAAAATTTTGTCAAAATTTTATTTCTATGAAAAGTTTGTCAAAATTTTAATCTACTATAGAAAATTTTTGTCAAAATTTTATTTCTAATAGAAATTTGTCCAAAATTTTATTTCTATTGAAATTTTTGTCAAAATTTTATGTTTATAGAAATTTCCTAAAACAAAAATTATTTATAAAAAGAAAACTTTATGACAGTCCCTTTTCAAGAGTTATTTGTTTAATCCGATAAATTTCCATGAATTTTTATTTCTTAAAAATTTTTTTCAAAAATTTATTTCTATAGAAAATTTCTCAAAATTTTACTTTCTGTAAAAAAATTATCTCAAAATTTCTTCTATAGAATATTTATTGAAATTTTAATTCTAAAGAAAATTTTTCTAAAAATTTGGATTTCTATGGAAAAATTTCTGAAATGTTTGTTCTATAGAAAGTTTCTAGAATCAATCCATTTTTTCTACCATTTTTTGGCGGAATGTTGTTCTATAGAAATTTTTAAGAAAAAATTTTTGTTTTATAGAAATATTTGCTGTAAATTTTATTGCTATAAAAATGTTAATCCTAAATATTTTTTTGAAAATTTTATTTTTTGGCGATAAATTTCCATTGAATTTTTTATTCTAAAAATTTTTTTCAAAAAATTTATTCTATAGAAAATTTTGTCAAAAGTATTGCTTGCATAGAAAATTTTCTCACAATTTCTCCTATAAGAATATTTTATTGAACTTTTAATTCTAAAGAAAATTTTCATGGTAAATTTTAATTTCTATGGTAAAATTTCCTGGAAATATTTTGTTCTATAGAAAGTTTCATATATGATTCCATTTTTCTAGATTTTTTTTTGAAATTTTGTTTCTATAGAAATTTTCTTAAACATTTGTTTTATAGAAAAATTCTGTAAAATTTATTTCTAGCAAAAATTGATTTACTTCGCTATAATATTTTCTTGAAAATTTTATTTTTGCGATACTTTCCTAGAATTTTTTATTGTTAAAATTTTTTTTGTGAAAATTTTATTTCTGTAAAAAAATTTTGTCAAAATTTTATTTCTGTAAAAAAATTATTGTCAAATTTTATTTCGTAAAAATTTTGTCAAAATTTTTATTTCTGTTAAAAATTTTTCGTCAAATTTTATTTCTATAGCAAATTTGTAAATATTTTACTTCTATACAAAATTTTGTCAAAATTTATTTCTATGGAAAATTTTGTTCAAAAACTTTATTCTATAGAAATTTTGTCAAAAATTTTATTTCTATGAAAATTTTGTCAAAATTTATTTTTATAGGAATTCCTAAAAAAAATTATTTAATAAAAATAAAATCTTAGATGACAGTTCCCTCTTTTACAAGAGTTTTTTTTTCAATTTTATTCAAATGTACTCGATTCGATAACATTAAATATAAACATTTAACTAATAATGATTTTGTTTGTGAAAATTATATCAATGAAAATAATAATTATCCTCATTAATTTACATCACCTTTATTAGATTTACAGCAAATTAATTATACTGATTAAATTTGTCAAACAAATCCATGTAATGAGAAAATAACATACGATTTGGACTTTGTTTGTTTTATGTAAGGTATATAATTAACCTTGCATTTGAAATTACATTGTTGTATAGATTGGCAGCCTTAGGACTGAATACAT
>PGFW01031042.1:52516-62783 GCA_003123925.1 Haematobia irritans | reverse complement strand
AATTGCCACACATGTCACGATAATATTCAATCACCAAAAATATTATTAATACACAATCAGTTTTTGGAACAAACATCGCCTATTTGCCTTATAATCGCAACGAATATCATCTCGAATCAATTTTGATATTTGTGTTTTTGCTTTACTCAGTAGTTGGTGTGCAGCTCCCGATAATTTAGAAAGGCTTATGTGTACTTCTACTCATTATTGTTGCTTTATTGCTGCACCTCGTTACGACAGAGAAGCATTACAACATAATAAACAAAATTAAAACAAATCTAACAAAAACAAAATCAGAATTCAAGCCGGCCTGGAAAGTGGGCAAAACCACCTAAACGTAAATAGTTCAAAGTGGAATCATTTTAACAATAAACAACCGTATCAACCCAACCGGCCAACCATTCGCGTTCATTGTTAATTTAATCATCGTCATCTACATTGTGGTCGTCGTCTTTGCCGATTTACAGTATTGCTGTTCGTAAGTTCCATATCAGAATTGGATTGCAAATAAGAAATTGTAAAGAAACAAGCAGCAGCTCAACATCGAATTCCGAGCATGGGTAATGTTCTAATTATTTACTTTTCTTTATGTATAATAAAATTTGGTAAGAAACAAATACATGATAAATATATTAATAAATAAATCTAACATAGATTCATAATATTTGTGGTCAAAATAATTGAATTCAAACAGGTTTATTCTCAAAGGTGCAATATTAGAACACTATTATGTAATAAATTCAACCTGTATAAACGTAGGAGACTAAAATATCTATGTCATTCCTTTCTAAAACCATTACATCGATTGATTTCGACCAATATATCTATTCTGATTACGGGGAAAATTCTAATTGATTGAATTTGTCTTCAATTTGATACTTCGAAGATGAGCTATATATCCCAGCAAAATACGGTAAAAAGTTGAGGTGCAAGCTGGTTACCATCAATGGCCGGTTTGAGTCACCATGCATGAGATTTTCATGAGTACTACCCCGTATCCCGACCAATTTGTTGCGAAAGTAAACAAGATTTCCAATAGTAAACTATTATTTGGTAGTGTAGTATTTTTTCAGGGTTGAATTATGATTTAGATATAAACGATCTTCCATTACAATTTGTTAAGGCCCAAATTTGATGTTTTTTCTTAAACATCTAGAAGTCGGAATTTTAATCGAAGGGACCTGGGAATTATTGTAAATGTTTAAATATTGGACGATTGTTGATGTTTATACTAATTTGACTTTTGCTTTGTGTATATATTTTTCATTTTGACAAAATTTTTTATAGAGGAAAATTAAATTTTGACAAACATTTTCTATAGAAATAAAATTGTTGGAAAAAAAATTTCTATATAAATAAAATTATGGAACGTTTCTCAAGAAATAAAAATTTGACAAAATTCTTCTTAATTAGAAAGAAAAAATTCTTGCAAAAAAAAAATTTCTATAGAAATCAAAATTTTTGAAAACAATTTTCTATCCCATAGACAATAAAAATTTGACAAAATTTTTCTATAGAATAAAATTTTATGACAAATTTTCTATAGAAATAAAATTTTGACAACTTCTCTCTATAGAAATAACAATTTTTATAAAAATTTTCTATAGAAATAAATTTTTTGACAAATTTTCATGATAGAAAAAAATTTTGGCCAAAATTTTCTATAGAATAAAAATTTTGACAAAATTTCGTATTAGAAATAAAATTTGACCAAAATTTTTCTATACGATATTTTAATAATTATCTTACGAATAATTCTATGAAAAGAATTGCTTAGAAAAATTCTTATGAAAATTTAAATTAGAATTATAAAATAAAATTTTGACAAAACTTTTCTATAGAATAAGAAATTTGAAACAATTTTTCTGGAGAAATAAAATTTTGACAACTTTGTGATAGAATAGAAATTTTGATTAATTTCTCTGTTGAAATAAAATTTTCATAGAAATAAAATTTATGACAAACATTTTTCTATATGAAATAAAGTTTTGACAAAATTTTCTATAGAAAGTAAAAATTTTTCGGGCAAAATTTTTATAAGAAATAAGAATTTTGACAAAATTTTTATAAGAAATATAAATTTTTGACATAATTTTTTCTAATAGAAATAAATTCTTGAAAAAAAAAAAATGCTATAGAAATAAAATTTTGATAAACATTTTTTATAGAAATACAAATTTTGACAAAATTTTCTTATAGAACATAAAATTTTGGAAAAAAAATTTTCTAGAGAAATAAAGCTTTGACAAAATTTCTTCAATTTGAATTAAAATTTTTGACAACTTTTCTTCTATAGAAATAAAATTTTGATAAATTTTCTTAATAGAGAAATGAAAATTATTTTTGAAAAAATTTTCTAAGGAAATAAATTTTTTACAAAAACTTTTCATAGAAATTAAAATTTTTGACAAACATTTTCTATAGAGAAAAAATTTTGACAAAGATTTTCTATAGAAAAAAAATTTTGACAAAAATAAAATTTTTACAAAATTTTATAGAAAATAACAGTGTTGACAAATTTTCAAAAGAAATAAAATTTTTAACAAAATGTTTTCTATAGAAATAAAATTTGAAAAGATTTCTATAGAACATTAAAATTTTTTGAACAGTAATTTTTTTATAGAAACTACAATTTTGACAAAATTTTCTATAGAAATAAATTTTTGAAAAATTTTCTATAGAAATAAAACGTCGACAAATAATTTTCTATAGAAATTGAAATTTTGCAAAAAATTTTGTAATAGAAAATAAAATTTTGACAAAATTATTTATAAAAATTTCATAGATATAAATATTATCGGAAAATATTATAAGAATAATAATTTGACAAAAATTATTCTATAGAATAAAATGTTGACAAAAAGGACAATTCGAAGGGACATAAAATTTAGCGCAAGTTAGTAAACCGATCGCCCTAGAATAAAATTTTGAGTGATAGGTGTCGTTCTCATTTGTCCGACTCATCTGTTTATAATTTATATACACTCAAAAAAAAAGTGAAGCTCTCTATTTTCACTAAAGCATATTCAACTTTATATTTAGTTTCATAGAATCAATTATGTTTTGGAAAAAGTTTATTTTAGTCAAAATAATTTTTTGACGATGTTAAGTTAAATGAAACTAACAAAAACGAGGAAAGAAGTTATTAACGCAAACTAAAAGCCATGAAATTTCTAATATTGTATTTCTATAAAAATGTTATTATTTTTTTAAATTTGTAAATTTTAACCAAACAATGTGTCCCATCTTGAAACTTTCGTATCTCACTAAAGACATGTTCTTGCAATTTTGAACTTTCCAAGAATATCTCTAAAACTACAAAATTTTCTTATAACTACTATGATTAAAAATTTAGTTATGTTAAATAAAATTTTCCTTGAATTTGGTCGAAAAATATTTCACTATTTTTAGCCATGATCGGAGTGATGCCGGAGCGAGTTGTAATACCGTTTAGCTTTAAGATTTTTCTAAAAAGTTCAATTTTCATAAAAAATTAATCGGAAATGTTTCTTTCCTGTGCGGTTCACTGTTTTTTCAGTGTATATATTAAAATAGTAACCTAAAAATAATAAATAAACAAAGAAACAGCAAAAAACATTATTCCAAAATGTTATGGTTTTTAATAAACGCCCTTTGAGTGTTTGACAGATTTTTTTCGGAAGTAGTTTGCGCCAAAAAAAGTAACAGTTTATAGGAAAAAACTAACTCGTGCACAGATTTTTCCAACATTTAATTAATAATTTATATCATTAATTAAATTTTTAATTTAAACATTTTGCAACAGTACATTTTCATTTTCATAGAGATACAGATTAATTTAAATATTAGACTCTCAACCTATATATACATAATCAAAACAAAAAAAAACATGCCTTGGGGTTGACCTGCAATATGGACAGAACTCTAAACAAAATTTAATACTTCAACTTCCACGAAAACTACGAAGACGAAATATCATAAACACTTTTTTGTATTGATAAGAAACATTTCGGAAATTACAATATGAGCCGTGACCTAAAGGAAATGAAATATGCCAACATTGCATCAATCTGCAGAGAAAAAAATCTTATTAGCCAAATTCGCCACCTTAAGTGGTAAAAACCATATATAGATTAATCTGCAATATTATGGTAAAAATGTCCATTTTAATCCACTTTGGAACAATAGGTACCAATATGAAGTATCATCGATGCTGCTTGTGCACACAGATCCAATCACGAATATGAATTTTGGTTGACCGAAATCAAGGTAACATTTACAGTGTAAGGTGTAGTAAACTTGGATATTGCCATTCGATAAGCATTTATCTGTAAATTTCCAAATTAATTGAAATGGGCTATATTTAAATTCCATGCACTTTAGTCGACTTGGCAGGAGACAAATAATTCAGGATCCGATTCAGTTGAAGATTTTGGTGTCTTGGTTTGTAAGCTATAGTAGACATAGCTAAACACTCCACGCAAAAATTAGTCCCATATCGTTCCATACATTATATATAGGCCCCCAAATAGATGCTTGGTCCTCGTCAGATTTGACTCTCCGGAGCCTTTTAGAGAAGCAAAATTCATGCCGATCGGCTTGAAATTTGGTACGTGGTGTTAGTGATATGTGTCCTTAGACAACCATAGCCAAAATCTGGTACATATCTGTCCGCTTAATCAGTATATAAAAGGGTATTACCACAACCCAGTAAATCTAGTGTGGATGACAGTCTTTAGTCAAGAGGTTTCTAACGCAATCCCATGGCTGGAGGGTATATAAGATTCCGCCTGGCCAGAATCTTACTTGCCTGTATATATTTGTTTTTCTTTTTTTTTTGTCAATGGTTTATATCTCTACTGGCGCGCAGAGTCATTGTAAAGACATCAATTTTTTGAAAATTGGCCCGTTTCTTGGCATCGATATTTTTTTTTGAACCGCCCCCTTGTATCGACAGATCAATTATACACGAATTATTCGATAATCTTCAGATACCTTTCGTATTTACGTACCGAACAAACCGATGATAGAAAGTCGGAGACGGAGGATTCTTTAATCGGAGATATAATTTGTTTAGTGAATAAGAAGAGTGGAAATAACTAAAATCTAAAAAAACTTCCATATATTTTTTTTTTAAATTCTCTTTGTTCGAATCAGCAAGATCAGAAAATAATAAAAAACCTGGCAAAAATACAGCAATCGCCGATAAAAGTATAATGAAACAATTTCTTTTTGATCCGAAGGAAGTGGTGCAAAAATTGACGCAGAAGCGATGTAATTTAACATGAGCTTTGTCATGAACAGAAGGGTCATCTGTCTCATTTCAACACGGTGCGAAAATGAGTATACATTGACCAAAAATTCTGGGGTGATGATTTTGTCAAATAATAATTTTTATAATCTTGTTTATAGGAATGTTTAATGAGATTGCGTGAGACAAGATTAGTGTCTGAAAGCGTGTGACTTTCAGATGAATAAGTTTCAAAAATTCACACAATTTTTGAGATCGGATTAGCGATTGTTGTTTAACGGAGGCAAAATGTCAATAATTTGTGATCATTTTATGGTCATTCTTAAAGCTGTTTGACGGTCTATTTGAAATAAAAAAAGAGGTTAAAAGTGTCACGCAGATTAAAAATAGTGAAAAAAGCATGTATAAATGGAATGAAGAAGAAGTTTCGTGTAGTTAAAATAAAGAACATCATGGATAGTACTAATCTTCTGTGGGAAGTGGCTTTAAAAGTTGTGGCCTTTGAAGAACTTCCAATTTTTTTTGCTGGAAGGTCCACATCGGGCATGCAAATGGTACATGAAAAACGAAAATTTGTGTTTGTAAACTAAGTGTATTCAATGGCATGGAAATAAAGAAGCAAAACCAAAATATTTTTAACATAAAACCGGTGCTCCTGAAGTTTGTATAACGAGATTGTTATTATCTGTTTTGAAAGAAAGGAAACCTAGTGGCTTTGGATCACTGTCTTCAGCAATTTCTTTATAGAACTAAAGTATACGCTAGTCGTTTGTTTTTGAAAGAAAGAAAACTTTTCGAATTGATGCATTGGACCATTTCCTCCAAAAGCCGAGTTACTGTAGGCGTTTAGGCGCAAGGGAAAGACGTATTGGTTTCTACTCTTAATTATTTATACTTTTAGTTTCCAACATGTGAAAAACACCAAACTTAGTAAGTAATCAAGGATGAGAAACGAAAAGGTCATTTATTAGTAGAAATGCTAATTTATGTAAATTCTAAAGAATCAGTAAGAGTAAACATATCCTTTTTGTGATATTAAAGTTTAAAATTTGTTATTTCTTTCAATAAATTTTACAATGGTATTCATCGTGTAGGCGTTTTGGGCAAAATTTGGGGCACCCTGAACAGCTGTTGTTCGTGGTTATTTGGCTATAGAGAGACGCAGTAACGGCCGGCAGAAAGCCGCACCATGCTTTCCGATAAAGAGCCAGTACGTTTTGATCTAATTCGTAGTTATTTCCGTACGGCAAAAAACAATCAACTGTGGCCTATAATTTTGCAAGTTTGAAACAAATAGATTTTTACTGGTGCTGCTAAGAAAACTGGTCGGTAAAGGTTTATACATCCCAAATTGCAACCATTTATTTACTTTTATTTTGTTTAAAACATATGTAGAAGAAGTGCAAGTCAGATTATGTAAAAAACCAATGCAAACAACGCGTTTTCCATAGAAAAAAAATGTTTTAAAACGGCCCGCGCAAATGATAAAAGTGACAATTGGAAAATTGATTGAATCAAGGCAAAAAAGAAGAGAAGGGGGGAGTTATATAAATTGTCGCGTTGTTAAAAAAGTTGGCTAACAAGATAAACGGGTAAACAAATAAACGCAAGTGTGAAATTGTGTGCAAAGTGACGGGAAAATACCAAATCGGAAAGCTGAAGATATGATTGTACTGAAGTGTAATGAAAATATCTCATATTAATTTGGAGAATTATTGAATAAAAAAATATTCTAAATTCCTATCAAGTGAAGTAAATGTTTTGGCCCTACGTAAAAAGAAAATATGTTATAAAAGATGTAGCGTGTTATATGGGTCTACTTGCGTTCTGAACCAACAACTGCTGTTACATTATGGGATTTTATTTATTCCCTCTGATATACTTCCATCCAAAACATCAGACATCTTTTTGTTCGTCTTGACACACCTGTTCGTTGATAAAAATTTTGCCAAAATAGATTAAGGTTTCTTGTTTTCAGGGTAGCCTGTGTTGGCTATCTATTTAATGCCCCGCGTTTAATGACTGTATATTTCATCCTGCTACATAAAAATTTACAAGTTCCATACGTCTCTAAAAAATACAATTTTACTAGTGCGCAAAAAGGCACATTAAACCATTGCTAATTTCAGCACTTGACCCAATTTTTGTCGTTTTTTTTTTTTGTTGATCTGACTGTTCCTCCTTTCCCTCGCCCATTTATCTTTTGGCCTATGTGTTATTGTTCCTTAATATTTTTTGTATGTGTTCTGTACCTCTCCAATGTCAGATCTTAATTGTAAAGGCAAGTCTCCAATTGCAATTGTTCAGAATAGTTTAGTTTGAATTGCATGTGGAATCTGTTTTACTTTTTTAGGGTTGCTTATGAATTAATAGAAGATCATGACTAATTGACTGAAATTTAGAAATACACCATTGGCTATCAAAATAAATTTCTTTGCTTTTTTGGGCATATCCTTGTTTACATTGCTGACTTTTAATGTTTTGTCTCCTGTAGAGATACGAATTACAATCATTTGTTTTCTGAGCAAATCGGGTGATAGAGCCAGATCGATGCGGGCGTAATAAATTTCCGGCGCGCGCGGTATACCAAATGCGTTTTCTGAGCTTGCAGAAATATAAGTCATAAATTATAAGATGTGTCCATTTTTGGAATAGAAGTTATTACGAAAATTATCTCGTCGCCGTGATCAAATTCTACAGTTTACTATGTTCATTGTTTCTTGTCAAAAATCGCCAATTCATCTCGCGGTTTACCCTTTTTAAACAAAAGAATGAATGTATTTACGCCGATATAATACGCTTAAGAGCCTGATCGCGTTTAAGTACATCTGGTCTTGCAATACGGCACCGTAATGTCAAAATCAGCAAGTTTCTTCCCGAATAGTCATAACCTTGTTCTCATACGGTGGCTTAGATCCTTTAGTGGGCGTTACCTTTTGTTGATTTCCAATAAAAAGTGTTGGCACTAATGAATTAAATTTTTAAATGTTAAAGAAAAAAATGTTGGATTATAGGCAATTAAGTATCAAGTTTTTAAACTGTGGAAATGCTAAAGGGCAAGAACATAACATGGAATGCGGTAATGGGATGCGGAAACTCGATTATCTTAAACAACGAATAAGTGGAAACTCACAACTCTTGTATCACATGAATACGAATGTCTTACTGACTTGGAAATTACAGTCTGCGTACTCTAAATCTCCTTAAAATATGGGAATGATCATGTACTTTATAGATGCATACAAAAAATTAAATCAATTGTTGTTTTTACTTACATGGGGAGTCCCAAATACGAGCAAAATTATGTTTCGCTATGCAATAAATGGGTTATAGTTTTTACACGCCGTCTCTAAGGATTAGTGGTAGTGAAGATTTGATCATACTGAACCTGCATAACCTAGAGCTGACTTTGTTCTAATTTACAAAAAATTAGGGATGTTTTGCAGACGTACAGAACTTTTGCCAATATACGCACATACAACCACTGAAGACAATAAGTGTTTATATTCAAGCACGGGTTTCAAACCCTTCTATTCAAAAGAAATAACTCTTCGAATTCAATTTAAGAATTGGTTGAGACCATTCTCAAAAAGGACAGACACCTAAATTGACGCGTTGTCTAACTAAGGCTCTCTCTACAGTCCTACCCTAGGTCGAAAGTGTCGGTTATGGGGAATTATCGCGGAGTTATTACTGACTAACTTACTACTCCATACGTGGTACCATAATATGGTAACTAATTTTTAAAAGTAATTGAAGCTTTTACTACAATATTATTGTTTTCATAGTTTTCTTTTAGCTAAGCAAATAACCAAGACACAGCAAATTCTTTTAATATATCGCCGGTACTTTACTTATAAGGTTATGTTGGATTTAGAGTCTATTATTCCCCGGAAACTGAAAAGCGAAAATATCACCGGTACCACGCTATATAAAATAGATCGCAATAATCTTCTATAAACCCATTGTAAAACTTATAACCTAATTTGAAAAGGTATGACGATAATGCATAGTGTCTGATAGATTTGAGCTGATTACATTGAGATGGTGATGGAATATTCGAAAAATGTCCCATCCTGTGTGTCTTATTAGTTATTCATTTATTCTTTGGTTGTCTTTAGGTCATAACATTGAGCGCATATATTTCCGTAGCTCTGGCAAACATGGCTTGTGCATACTTGCTCTGAGAGACTACTACTCACAAATTGTATCTGTCAAAGTTTTGTTGTTGTACATCGTTTTGACCATAATATGAATGGAAAATACGGGAGAGTGAGTAGATAGAGTATCTTAAGGTGACGTAGCTGAAGTTCAGTAGTTAATAATTTCACATCACGGCTAATAAATCGGCGAAGGAAGGTTTAATAAGTAAATAATACTGATGGACAAATACGCGGGTGGAAACGGAAAAATGTGTGCTAATGAAAAGTGTCGAACATGTATGGAATAATTTATCACTTACTAAGTTTAATTTGTTTAGTCTCGCGTATTTTGTCCCACCCTTTTCTTTCTTGTACTCTAACACTTATGGCTAAAAAAAGGAAATACAATAAAAACAACATGTAAATATAAACAGTCTCAAATATTTTGACCTCTACCAGTATTCACATGGAATTGAATACTGGGGCTACAACGTATGCGTGCCTACAACTTTTTGTTCTATATATTCCTTATGAAGTATTATTGTAATTGTTAATACAGTATTAACAACTCAAGAAGGAAAATCGTTTCGAGTAGCATGATAAGTTGACGAGAAGCTCGAGCCATACATTAAGGGGTTTTTAATAAACGTTCTTTTTTCCATTAGCCACAAACGAGAATCATTAAGCATGAATGAGTGAGTGTATATATGTACAATCATGACATATAGTATGGCACACAAAGGCCACAAATTTTCAAATTATATCCAAGACTTTGATGAGGATAAGATGATTTTATTGATTAGATATCCATTAGAGGTATTTGCCAAACATTCAATGCAAAAGTACTTTGGATATAAAATCATAAAATTCCATATGCCTATTAAGAAGAATTTAT